>SKCR01004160.1:0-26580 GCA_019454045.1 Zanthoxylum bungeanum | reverse complement strand
GGTTTCTTTAGAAGTGTTATGAAATCGGGTAAAAGTAATACTTGTGCTAGCGGAAGAGAGGAAATGGAGAGATTTGTTCTAGGAACAATGTGTTAAGTATCTATCCGTATATCATTATTATATTTATTTACTTACGCGCCTTATTATGTGTTTAGAATACATGTTTAAGGGTGTATGAAGATGAGACTTTAACAAAGATAATTATTTGGTTGCCAATTACGCGAAAAACCCTCAACATCTTATTAAGCATTTTTCCTTCCATTAAATGATTCTTACTCAAGATCCAAGACTGGCACTGGTTTGTTGGCCAAAGTTAAGACCTTTGTCAGTCGCGGATGTGTTTGAATCATGAAAGCTTTGTTCCATATTGGTGTCTTGTCCAAGTTGTGATTTGTTGGCCAAAGTCAAGATCACTTCTTGTCCATCGACATTGATTACGAAGCTTTCCAAGGTCAATGGGTTCCGCTTAACTGGGATCACTAAGTTTGTTTTGCCAAATCCAAGGCTAAGTTGATTCAGAGGAAAAAGGTTAGGCAATATTTTTGATATATTGGCATATATAAGATATATGTTTCGGACTTGGATGTCCACCTACTGGATCTAGGAATTGGATGGGATCCAATTGATCTTAGAGATCTACCTTGTTAATTATCATACAATTTGTTGGCCAAAGTCCAAATTGTGTGTTATTTAATGGGATCCTAGCCCACTTAGAAACAAGGTTTCCCGAGTACTCCACAGAGGGTTAGAGGCTCGCCGAAAAATAGTGGGAGGCAAGTATTAAATTTGCAATATTCGTTTAGTTACTTGCCATACGCGCTCATTACAATTTTTCGTCAAATAAATTAATATATTAGTTGGACTAATATTTAATGTTGGTTTAATAAACAGTTGGACTGTAATCAAACTATTTCAATTAATAGTTGATTTTATAATTGGATTATAGTAATCAATATAATTGAATTTAATCAATAGTACCTAAAATTGTTGATTAAATAGTTGGACTATTAGAATCAAGATAATTCAAAGATTAGTGTTTAAAACATAATCATGGGTGATAATATCTTTAGACAGCTTTAATTCTCAAATTGGGAATAAAACTTCAGGATAGTCCTAAAAATCGAGAAGTTACTTTATTTGATATAGTGACGTCTCGAGCCTAAGCCCGAAGTTGAGCAAATAGTAGAACATGATATTTGGAATATTCATGTGATGATAACTTTAGTGCTTAATCCATTAACCTTGCCAAATAGACTCCTTAATTTCTTAATCAGAACTAAGGATTAGATCCTTATAAGATGATAATGAAATTGAAGGATCTTCATAGATCTATCCTTAGATCTTAGAAGTACTAAATTGCAATAGAAAACTCTTGGAGAGTTAATGGCTATACTCAAGGAGACAAAGCCAAAGTTTGCAATAAGGCAAGAAGCGCAAGGCGCATATTATTTCGACATTCTAGAAGGCCAAGGCTTGGCCGAAGGCTTCTAGGGTGTGGAAAAGAGGCAAAGGCAAAGTCATTATAATCTTCTGGAAGACAAAGGACATATCCCAAAATATCTACCTAAACTGTGGCAAACGAAATCATATGAAGCGTGACTGCCGTATGGACAAGGCAGACATGAAGGAATTGAAGACGGTGTAAAGCTCCAACTTCAAATATGTTTTTCATAAACGTGTTCACTGCTAGTATTAAAATTGGATTTTAGATACTGGAAGTGGTACATAAATATGTGCTGATGTGCATAATCTGCTGAGAGTATGATACTGACTTTAGATAAGATTAATCTGCGATTTGAAAATGGGACGACAGGCGCTGTTTTAACCGTAGATACCTAAGTTTAGGAACTACCTTTCGGGTGTGTACTTAAATTAGGAAAATGTTACAATGTAACTAGTTTGACTAGAAACATTATCTCTATATCAGTGTTTAACCCGTTGTGGGTATACCTTTATATTCTAGAACACTAAAGTGTTTTATTATATAAAGATGATATCGAGATAAACACATTAGATATGAATAACAGTATTTATATTTTGAATATAAATGAATCTCAAACATATGACATGACAAACAAAATAGCTCAAACTGATTTAATCAGTTGAGACTTATTAGTGGCATTGTAGTATGGGACACAATTAAACATGACTCGTATATCCACACTTTCGAAGAGTGGGTACTAGGACAGATTTGATTCTATTCAAATGATGTCTACGACTCTAGTTTATTGGGCAAAGTGCCTAAAACACATTTTACTTGGTAAAAGTGCAAATGACATCGATCTGTTAGCCCTCGTTCATAGTGATGTAAGTGGCCCATATCTAGCTAGGCTAGAGGTGGATATGAATGTGTCGTGACCTTTACGGATATGGTATCGCGTTATGGTTATGTGTTTCTTGTGGAACACAAATCGAAAACTTTTACAGTTTCGACACGAAGTAGACAAACAGATCGGCAAAAGTATTAAACCATCACGGTTAAACTGTGATGAAAATACTTAAGCAATAAGTTTCTCATATACTTGAAAGAGTATAGTATTCTTTCAATGAGGACTCCTCCCAGAACACGTCAATTTGACGGTGTATCCGAATAGAGAAACCAAATTTTGTTGGACATGATAAGGTTAATCATGAGTCGCTCTGAGCTACCATTTCCTTCAAATGGATAAGCTTTAATAGTGCAAAACTTATTTTGAATAAGGTTCCATAAAAATCTGTTTGACAGAATTCATATTAGATATGAACAGGAAAGAAACTGGGTTTTCTCATTCCTGAAGATTTGGGAATGTTGTGCATATGTATGGATGATACCAAACTAGAACCCAAATCGGATAAGTGCCTAAATTGTAGGTTATCCTAGGAAAACTAAAGTATAGTACTTATATATCTCACAAGAGAACAATGTAATTGTTTCCCAGCATGCGGTTTTCCTAAGAGGAATACCTATATGTAGTGGTAAGTGGGAGGAAAGTAAAACTCGATGAAAATCAGAGTAATACTATTCCTGGCACCGATTCCTCAATGGAACACAAATAGTTCATCAAGGATGAAACTATACCAATAATCTTCGAATACACAAGAACCACGTAAGTCGGAGAGAGTCAGAAAACAACCTGGGAGGTATTGGTTTCTGATCTCACCTCGTAAAGATGCCAATCTTATTGAGAAACCGAACTGACTACGTATGAGGAAGTGATACAAGGTATCGACTCCCTATTGTGGCAAAGTGCCATGAAGTCTGAAATAGATTCCATGTATACCAACCGAGTTTGGACACTGGTTGTCGTACCGGAAGGCATTGTGCCTATTGGTACTATATAAGTCTTCAAGTAAGACATACATGGATGGCAAAATACCAACGTACTAAGCTGGGCTTGTAGCGAAAAGGCATCGTTATCAACATTGTGTCGATTACGATGAAACCATTTAACTGTTGCCATTGTTAAATCCATTTGGATAATGCTTGCTGATGCTGCATGTTTCATTCATGAAATATGGCAGCTGGAATGCCAAAACCGCTTTCCTTAACGGAAACCTTTTGGAGGATGTTTATAACATCCTGACGGTTTTGTCGTACCAAAACGAGCAAACAAGGTTTGCAAGTTATTCGATCCATGGATGGATTGAAGCAAGCATTGCGTTCTTGGAACTATCGTATTGATGTAATCATAAGGGTATATGATTTAATTCAAAACAAAAATGATTCTTGTGTATATAAGGAGGTTAGTGGGAGCGCACTGACAATGAATGTCCTAAGTAATGATGACATACCATTTCTTGGAAATGATATTCCCATAATACAATCGGTGAAAGCTTGGCTTTCATGAAAACTCTCCGTAGAATTCTTGGGAGAAACAACCTTTATTCTAGGAATAAAGATCTACTGGGATATATTTAAAGTTGTTGATACTCTCCGAGTACTCTTACATTGAAATAAATGTACGCGACCTGGTGTCTCATACGCTTTGAGCATATGGAGTCACAATCGGGCCAATCCAAGTGATAGTCACTGGATTGATGTTAAGAACATCCATTAGTATCTTAGAGGAACTAAGGATGATGTCTTAAACTATGGAGAATGAGAACTTGAAGTGACTGAGATCACTGGTGCAAGTTTCCTAACCGATAAAAGGACTATAAGTCGTAATAACGGTACTATAAAGTTTGAATAACGGAACAGTGAGCTGGAAATCTTCCAAGCAAGATATTGTTACCAAATAAACAATAAAAGTGGATTATTGCTGCAGCTGATGCAGCAATAGAAGCCTTCTGGATTGATAATAATCTAATTAGATTAGATATAGTTCTGTTAGCAGCTGAGCTAGGCTACATCACAGGCTAAAGAATTAATGGTCTCATCAACGATCCAAATATATACTTCGACTATTCATCTGATTCGTTCGGATCACATATCGTGGTGATGTGATGATCGTATAAATCGCATCAGATGATAATCATGCAAATCCGCTGACGAAAGCATTTTCTCATCAGAAGCTTGAGCGAACCGTACATAGTTCGGGTGTAGGACACTTGAGTGATTGGCTATAGGCCAAGTGGGAGATTGTTGGACAGTTATGACCCATAGCATCACTATTTGTACAGATCATGGTGTTATTGTACAAATTAACTATGTGACAAAGGAAATTGCTATTTTTATCATTTGTAATTAGATTACCAAGATGTATAAATGATAGAAGGTCCATATGATTAGTTCCGGATTGATAAGATATGAGACAGTATCAATCCATGAAGGTTTAATCATTAAATATCCCTAGTCATAGTATTATCGAGATTGGACATCGATAATGCGGAATAGACTAGTATTACACTTGTGCGCGTTGTGGTAGCATAACGACATAGTTCTCATATATTTGGGTATAGGATACTCATGTAAGTGTAGTAGGAGGTTGTGTTTACCGATGGTACGGAAACAGCTTCGCTCTGGATAGACCCATCGGAATTCCATTAGTAGTATGACTATGTGTCTATGGAAGTACGAATCAGGGTAGGTGTATTTGATCTTTACCTGAGACTTACACCCCTAATACTTGGGACAATCAATGTACTTTGGTTTTGGTCATCCAGGGTTTTAACAAGTTCTGTGTACGCCTCTTCTGGGTGTATTGAGAATCGTAGTGTATTGGGTGTGATGTCGAGATAGAAGTATCACTCCAGTCGTAGTGGAGATGATGATCACGTAGGATACGAAACTCGTTCTCTTATATACTGCAGCTATCTGGATATTATGACTAGGTCATGTTTATCCGATTATAGAGACTAGTTACCAGAGATCCGATATGTGCTTCTACAGGGCATACACAATTCCAGCCCCAGGCCTTACACGTGACACCCGATACTGGATCGAAATATGCAATACTACGTATACTACGCCTGATATAGATCACATATTCCAGTAAGAATATTTCTGGAGAATTGGATAGGCACGGTGCTTTGCTAGAAGCCAACCATGTCTTGTAAATCGGTAAAAACGTAGTACTATATACGTACGTGTTCGGATAGTCCGACGACCAGATTTACTGCCAACATATCCGGGGATCTCATGGGTCGCTTCCCGAATATTCACCGATGACGTATGACTCGCACTTTATTAATCTGGGATTAATTATAAGAGAGAAAATTAATCTGGGATTAATTGCAGAGATATTTTATCTGGGATAAAATATTATTTAAAGAGAGAGAACGATTAATTTGGAATTAATCGATAAAATAATATATTTGATATATTATACGAAATTGGATTTCGACGTGGAATTAAAATTAGATTTTAATTCGGGCGAACGAGTTAATTTAGAATTAATTCGTTAGCGACTTGAATAGTAATTTTGCTAGGCATAATTATTTAATTACGTCGCAACGAAAAAATTCGTTAATTCAAAATTAGCAAACCCGAGCCAGGGAGTGTTTGCGGGCGCACTAGCATTACGAATTAAAGTGCGGCCCATAAGTCACATCAAGCGTCAAATCACTAGTCAATCAAGTGATGGAAGTCCCATCACTTTGAGTGAAGTGATGTCTAGACACTTTTGATGTGAATAGTGATGGAGGTGGTTGTGGCTTTAATGCTTTGACTTTTTGAAAGTGAAAATTGGTATTATATTTTTGGAAAATCATTTTACAATTTTTAACCACCTAACACATTTCACTCTCTCCTTCTTCTCTTCTCCTCTCACGCCCAAGGGGCATTTTTCTTCTTCTATTTTCTGCAAGTGATTTTTGTGTCAAAAATTACCGAGTGCTAGCACACATTCGGGGTCATGCGAATGTGATAGGGAAACCGACTTGTGAGCATGGAATCACCACTTGGAGCTTGGAGCATCAATGGAGGACCATGGCCGAATTTGGAGCTCAAACTTTTGAAGAAAGCCGAGAGCCTCATGGACATAAAGCTTGAAGATTTTGATGTTCCTCGCGTCGCAAAAGCCGATCGTTGTAAGTATGATTCTGCCATGCTTTTACGAGTATTCACACATGTGTTTCATTGCTTGAATTGATCATTGGGACTTAATAGAAACCCAACAATGGTATCATAGCCATTTTGAGCATGAAACTTGGTTAGGGTAAAATTTGGGTAAAATCATTTTGAGCATGATTTGATAAAATTAATTGATTGAGTATGGTTGAATGATGTTGTATTGAAGTTGTGCATGATCAATTTCATGAAAAGTTGATTGGATCAATTTTTGCCCAAATGTTGAGGCTTGGCCGAATTTGAATGTTGCCCTAATGTCACGGTATTTTTTGTTTCTTTGATCATTGGATGACTTGAAACAATAGGGAAATGTTGATTTGAGATTTAATTGGATTGAATTTTGAATTGGACAAAATACCCTAAAATGCCGAGACTAGTAAGCATGAAAATGATGTGATTTTTTGATTCAAATGTGTTGGACATATGTTGATGATAATGAGCATAATTAATTGTACAAATTTGTGTTTTGGAAATGTTAATTTGGGTAATTAATTATGGCATACACTTTAGATTAATTGAATAGGGAAATTTGAAATTTTGGTAATTTAATTAATTGGGCCAAATTTGGAATTGGGCTTGAAAAATTGTAATTGGGCTTAATGGGCTTGGCTGTACCAAGTAAGGTTTAGGCTAAATTGGTTGGATCTAATTGGGCCCAAAACCATCTCCAAAAAGTCCAATTATGACTTAGACCTTTAATAATAATTGGGCCTAATGGGCCTAAATTGGTTTCTTGGCAAATAAGGGTGATTCCTTAAATGGGATTTGGTATTTGGGTTTGACCCATGTTGACCAAAAGTTGTAACATCCCGCCTAGGCCAGGATGCTACCGGCAGGAGACAGGCTAAACCCACCTCCATAAGCCTCTGATTCTAACGAAATTTTGGCATGATGTATTCGCAACATCATGCAACATGGCCTGTAGCCAGCATCCATATACAGCAGGAACATACAATCTCGGCCTCAGGCCGGTAACTCAACATCAATGCATTCATCAACAAGGCCTCAGGCCTGGACTCAATGAACAAAATATAAACCACTTGGCCTCTGGCCAGAACTCAAAATGAAACTATACCATTACATGACTTATACAAATGATATGCAAATACAAAAACCATACAAAGGGCCGTGAGGACCCATAACTCGACCCAGGACTCTCTTGACTGCAATTGGGACGATCCACCATCTTCAAAGTCTTCACTGAGCATCTGTTGGTTCCATATGACAGCTACTGACCTGCAAAACTACAAACTGTGGTGGTGTGAGTCATAATGACTCAGTAAGTAACTATGCTCCTAGATTAAACATACAAACATCATACAAGGTTTATTTCTTAATACATTGATGACTTAAATTGTCTATGTAGTCTCACGTAATTCTCAAATCTAAGCTAACTGCAAAACTCTCATTCAAGTTTAGATAATACCACTTATTACAAGATTTATGTTCTAACTCACACACCCTTACATCTTGTTTCATACTTAAACTTTGAACATCTATACTAAGATCATTTAGCTCTATAAATCCATCTATTATACCAAGATTCATTACGTATCCACTACGTTACTTTAATATATTTCCACTTTTCTATATATTTACTTTGTATCTAGTTCAGACCTTTAATTTAAAACCTCTTATTCTTACTTTCTTTGAAATATCATCAAGTCGGTTGTATTAAAATATTATCTCTGTCAGATACTTAACCTACTATCACTGATCATACATACATACACATGTAATCATTTCAACATGTTATTGTTGGAAATTCTAATCCATGTCCCAAGATCAAAAGAGCAAACAAATATATATAATGAATGAACAATATTGAAGTATGGCGGAATCATACTCACAAAGATCGGAATACAGATGCGTTGATGAAATAAAATTTTCTCCTTTGTGCAGTGAAGGTTTCGGCCAAGGTGAGTGGGGAAGCTCCAAGCTTTCTTTGATCCTTCCAAGCTCAAGAATTAGTTTCCCATAACACCTTTGTATGATCCCTTGAAGGTGCTAGCCTTATATGTGATTTAATGTTCCAAACACACACACTTTCTTCAAGTTTTTGCAACAAAAACAGAAAAGGGAGAGGGCTGTGAAACTTCACAGTTTCGGTCAAGAGGTGAGAGAGAAGGATGATGATTTTTGATTTCAAAATCAATTTATATTTATGCCATAATATTTATTAAATTAATAATAAACTTATGACACAAATCATGCAATGGCTTAGAGTGTCAAACACTCAAACTCCATGCAAAACCATTGAGTGTATTGTACACTATCACCATGCAATGTATTAACAATTAAATAATGCATAAAATGACATGTGTCATGTGGGCCCCACACAACCCAAATGAAATTGGGCCCACGCGTACTCACGCGTTCGGGTTCGATATTTCCGAAATACCGAACTTTCGTCGCGACGTTAATTAAATCGAATTTAAATAAATAATTGCGCCTAGCGAAATTATTATTTACGTCGCTAACGAATTAATTCTAAATTAACTCGTTTGCCCGAATTAAAATCTAATTTTAATTTCGCGTCGAAATCGAATTTCGATTATTATATCGAATAATAATTTTACGATTAATTCCAAATTAATCGTTCTCTCTCTATGTATAGTACTTTATCCAAGATAAAGTCTCTCCATAATTAATCCAAGATTAATCGAGTTTGAATCATACGTCATTGGTGAATCTTCGGGAAGCGACCCAAGAGATCTCTGGATATGTTGGTAGTAAATACGGCCTTCAGATTATCCGAACACGTACGTACCAAGTACTACGTTTTTACCGATTTACAAGACAAGGTTAGCCTCTAGCAAAACGCCATGCCTACCCAATTCTCCAGAAATATTCTTATTGGAATATAAGATCTATAACAGGCGTAGTATACCGTAGTATAGTGTATACTGATCCAGTATCGGATGATCACATGTAAGGCCTGGGGCTGGAGATGTGCCTGCCCCGTACGATACATATATCGGACATCAAGCAACTAGTCTCTTTGAATCGGATAATCCTGACCTTGTCATATTATCCCGATGGTTGCAACCATTATAGAGTACTAGTTCTGTATCCTGCGCGATCATCATCTCCATATGTCTGAAGTGATACTTCCGTCTTGACATCACACCCAATACACTACGATTCCTGATAAACCTAGAAGAGGTGTACACAGAACCTGTTAAAGCCCTGGACGACCAAAACTAAAGTCTACCGATTGTCGCAAGTACTAGCGATGCAAGTCTCAGGTTAAGACCATATGCACCTACCCTGAAGCGGACTCCCATAGACACGCAGACATACTACCAATGGGATTCCACGGGGTCTATCCAGAGCGAAGCTGTTTTCCGTACCATCGGTAAAACACAACCTCCTACCGCACTTGCATAAGTATCCAATACTCAAATATATGAGAACTATGTTGTTGTGCCCTCACAACACGCACAAGTGCAGTACTAGTCTATTCCGCATTATCGATGTCCAATCTCGATAATACTACGACTAGGGATATTTAATGATTAAACCTTTATAGATTGATACTGTCTCATATCATCTCAATCCGGAATTAATCATAGGGACTTTTACCATTTATATATCAAAGTAAATAAATTACAAAACGGTAAAAGGCAATTTCATTACTACATAGTTAATTTTGTACAATAATACAATATCATTTACAAAATAGTGACGCTATGGGTCATTACTGTCTAACAGTTATTTCCTTCAAATATTTATCACACATTAAACATTCACAAGGAGAATCTTTCATATAGCCCTAAATCTCATACCAACATCATCAACAAATACATATAAACATAATGATGATACCATGTATCAATGTTAGCTATATGCATCTAAATGTACTCATGCTATAATGCATTATCATCAACTATATGCCTCTTAAATAACTTACTAGAATACATGATTTATATGCACTAATTGAAAATCATACTTTACTCAACATGCTATGTATTTAGAAGATTCTCTTTGAAAACTCTTTCTGAAAAACTATTATCTAAAAGTTTCTTTGCTGAAAACTTTACTTTACTTTCTCTTTCTGGAAAACTGTATCTGAAGACTGAAAACTACACTTGAAAACTGAGATCTGTATCTAAAGAAAACTGACAACTGTATCTTGAAATAGTAAACTGTATCTTAAAACTGAAAACTATAATCTGGTTTCTGAAATCTAGGCACTGAAAATCTGAAAACTGTGTACTGAAAATCTAAAACTGAAAACTCCTATGCACCCAGGACCATCTCTCAACTGGGTGTACTCGATACCCAGGACCATCACTCAACTGGGCATCACTAGAACTGGTGGTACCCTACGTCCAGGACCAATACTCAACTGGCAACGTAGAGCTCTACACCCAGGACCATAACTCAACTGCAGTGTAGCCACCCAGCTTTGAAATCAGGATTTCGGGACCCTGTAGCCCCTAGTCCTGCTCGAGGATCTGAGAGCGTCCCCTCAGTCCTCCACATGTACACATGCTACTATATCCGTCAATTCCAAAGTATCCGTCAATTCCGAACTGTATCTCAAGTTACATACTGGGGTGAGGTTTTACCTCATGCCCCGAAAACCACGTAAAACTGCTGATAAATTTTTGAAACGTAAATCGAATCTCAAAACTGTAAAAAAAATACTTTTCCAAAATACTTTTCTTTCAAAAGAATCTACAACTTTTCTTTAAAACACTTTGAATTTCAAAAACATTGTTAACGGCAACTCAATCTCTGAAAATCTTAACACACACACACACACATATGTACATGCATATATGTAATTCTTATGCTTCTCTCTACTCTTGCCATGACTCCATCCATAATAATCTTACAAACTATATGCTCAAATATCAATAGAATGCTTGCTCAAACTAAAACATGCTGAATTTATCTTACATTCATACATATCTATATTTATGTATGCATGCACACATTCAAACCATCATAACTTGGCTTACCTCTATAACTTAACTTGCCTGTGGCTCACAATCAATATATTGCATAATTTATATTCATACACATACAATCGAAGCTCTACTACTATATCAGACATCAAACGTATATGAGTTCCAATGTCTTAGTTCTTAATCTGATTTGCCATTTTCTAACTATCAACTTGTGCTCAAGAATCTCATGTCATAATCTTTTATATATTCTCATGTTATGCATATACTACTCATTTATGCTCTTTATCACTTTATATACTCGTATCCATACTCAGGTTGCTAATATTCCTATATAATGCATAAATTACAAACTTTCCTTCATAACACTAGTTCATATATGTTTGTATCATTTATAACTTTAATCCCATTCTCTAGGGTGTAGTTTCTACAACCCCCAAACCCAAGTCTCATTAAATTATATTTATGACCTTATTCATATGCTCTTATCTAAATATACATATTGGTTTATACCTACATATGTATCTATATACTTCTATATGCTCATACTTATCTCTTACTCATACCCTTGCTTATAATTGCTTGTTCTTATCTATATGTGTATATAATTACACATGCTTCTTTCTTATACATTCATCTTTATATATATATGTCTATATATTTCATGCACATAAATATCTACAACTTATGATATTAGTAATTCCGAACAATAATAAATCTCTTAAGTATTCATAACATGAGTTACTTACCTGGCTAGGCGAACGCCCGCGATCCGGGTCCGATCTGTCAAACAAATAACAAAACATGTCAGAACCGCTATTTGCGAAAATTTCAACCATTATATACTAAACTTCTGGACCTCCCCGGAACACCCGAGTCATCTCTTATACTACGGTTTAAGCTTCATTACTATAATACATATCTTTCTATACTATTCCACCTAGCCGGATAACCTAGATTCTTATTTTACGCGTTTGCGACAAATCTTACGGAAATGTTTCCGCAAACGCTACGGAAGGGTCTCGAACCCTCCGAACTACTCCGGAATCACCAAATTACCCTCGTAATATCATATATATACTATTTTCATGATTACGGTCATCTACGCTCGGTCGCGCGAGAAACTCTGTTTTACTGGAAACTCGCTAATACTACCGGATCGATCAAATCTAATCCGTTCTCACTCGAATTCTACAACAAGCATCGATTTAACATATTATATCATACCCAATTCAATTCATGTCTATTTGTTACACTACGGAACTACTGGAAACATCCGAATATATAACTATAAACTTTAAAATAACAAATTCTAAACGGAGAGTCGTACCAAAATTCCGAGGCCATATTCGGACTCACGTTGGCCATACGAACGCACTGGTGCGATCGGAATTCCGATTGGAGCTACTGTTCGTCGTGGGTTTACTGTTCACCGTGACTTTCTTCCTCATTTCGCATGCAACCGGCCGCTGTTCTGTGAAATCGACTCCACATACTCGTAGTACTCTCCTAGGGCTTCGATTTGGTAGGTGGCTCGGGCCGTGAAATGAACCGATGAGCCGGATCCATGAAACCCATCTCACGCCGAAATCTCCTCTCGTCGTCGCCGTTGCCGACGCTTTCACGGTCGCCGACTGCCACCATCTTGCTCGCCGTCACTGGAGGGTTGGATCTACACCGGTGCGCCGGCCTGAGGTGGCCGGAGTTGCCGCCGGCGAGAAGTTCTTTACCAAGGGCGATCGGGGGTCGGGTGGAGGAAGAGAGAAAGGTTTGTCATTTCTGCTATTTTCCAAAAACCTTGAAGCTTTATATACTAGCTGGGAAAATATCAGATGAGTCCCCACGAATTTGCTTTTTAGTCCCTTTCATGGAACTTTCTGGAATTTCACATTTTTGAGGCCCTTCTGACGCGATTCTAGAAAAGTGCTCAACACGAAAGTTGTTCGTCTCTGAAAAACGAGTCTGATTATTCATGAATCAACTCGATCAGAGTTCGTTTACTCTTTCGGTGACCAAAATTGTAAACTTTACGCGTTTTGCGAAAATCGCGTAACTGACTTTTGATCCCCCGCGTTTTCCGACGCGACAAAAATTCATAATCTAATATTCCAACCCATATGACATCACTTGAACTCTTATTCTTCATTATCATCATGCTCCGAGACTATAATATCATTCCGGGTTTCTTCTAGAATAGTCCCGAAAATCTTAGAAATTAATTAAAAGCCCATTGGACTTTAAATTAAATTGACATTGGATGTTAATCGGGCTTTGAGACCCGTAACGATTAGATTTGGAATCTAAATTGTAAAGGTTCGTTAATAAAGTGTAAATATTTAATTTAGAATTAAATAAATGAATTAGTATTAAATACAAATTAAATTGGATTTAATGTTGTAGTTTAATTTAATTCAAGAAATCGTACTTTGAGTACTTATTCGTAAAACGAGTTTGACTCGCGTAAAATCAAATCATTGTTTGAACATTGGACGGTCATTAATTATCAGATTAAATAATTGGATTAGATTGATTGATAACATACTTGTGTGAATACATGATTGCGATGTATGAATAATGTATATCGGATGGATATTAGATGGGTGATGGCAATTTTGGAAATTGTTGTAATAAATTTAAAATTTATTAACTGGACCTGCGTGTCCAGCCTATTACCTCTTGACTCTGTGTATTTCTCTTCTCACCTATTCCCCTCAATGTAAATGAGGTTTCTTTAGAAGTGTTATGTAATCGGGTAAAAGTAATACTTGTGCTAGTGGGAGAGAGGAAATGGAGAGATTTGTTTACTTACGCGCCTTATTATGTGTTTAGAATGCATGTTTAAGGGTGTATGATGATGAGACCTTAACAAAGATAATTAATTGTTTGCCAATTACGCGAAAAACCCTCAACATCCTATTAAGCGTTTTTCCTTCCATTCAGTGATTCTTACTCAAGATCCAAGACTGGCACTGGTTTGTTGGCCAAAGTCAAGACCTTTGTCTGTCGCGGATGTGTTTGAATCATGAAAGCTTTCTTCCATATTGGTGTCTTGTCCAAGTTGTGATTTGTTGGCCAAAGTCAAGATCACTTCTTGTCCATCGACATTGATTACGAAGCTTTCCAAGGTCAATGGGTTCCGCTTAACTGGGATCACTAAGTTTGTTGTGCCAAAGCCAAGGCTTAGTTGATTCAGAGGAAAAAGGTTAGGCAATATATTGGATATATTGGTATATATAAGATATATGTTTCGGACTTGGATGTCCACCTACTGGATCTAGGAATTGGATGGGATCCAATTGATCTTAGAAATCTACCTAGTTAATTATCATACAATCTGTTGTCCAAAGTCAAGATTGTGTGTAATTTAACGGGATCCTAGCCCACTAGGAAATAAGGTGTCCCGAGTACTCCACAGAGGGTTAGAGGCTCGCCGTAAAATAGTGGGAGGCAAGTATTAAATTTGCAATATTCATTTAGTTACTTGCCATACGCGCTCATTACAATTTTTCGTCAAATAAATTAATATATTAGTTGGACTAATATTTAATGTTGGTTTAATAAACAATTGGACTGTATTCAAACTATTTCAATTAATAGTTGATTTTATAATTGGATTATAGTAATCAATATAATTGAATTTAATCAATAGTACCTAAAATCATTGATTAAATAGTTGGACTATTAGAATCAAGATAATTCAAAGATTAGTGTTTAAAACATAATCATGGGTGATAATATCTTTAAACAGCTTTAATTTTTAAATTGGGAATAAAAATTCAGGATAGTCCTGAAAATCGAGAAGTTACTTTATTTGATATAGTGACGTCTCGAACCTAAGCCCGGAGTTGAGCAAATAGTAGAACATGATATTTGGAATATTCATGTGATGATAACTTTAGTGCTTAATCCATTAACCTTGCCAAATAGACTCCTTAATTTCTTAATCAGAACTAAGGATTAGATCCTTATAAGATGATAATGAAATTGAAGGATCTTCATAGATCTATCCTTAGATCTTAGAAGTACTAAATTGCAATAGAAAAATCTTGGAGAGTTAATGGCTATACTCAAGGAGACAAAGCCAAAGTTTGCAATAAGGCAAGAAGCACAAGGCGCATTTTATTTCGACATTCTAGAAGGCCAAGGCTTGGCCGAAGGCTTCTAGGGTGTGGAAAAGAGGAAAAGGCAAAGTCATTATAATCTTCTGGGAAGACAAATGACATATCCCAAAATGTCTACCTAAACTGTGGCAAACGGAATCACAGGAAGTGTGACTGCCGTATGGACAAGGCATACATGAAGGAATTGAAGACGGTGCAAAGCTCCAACTTCAAATATGTTTGTCATAAACGTGTTCACTGCTAGTATTAAAATTTGATTTTAGATACTGGAAGTGGTACATAAATATGTGCTGATGTGCAGAATCTGCTGAGAGCAGGATACTGATTTCAGATAAGATTAATCTACGATTTGAAAACGGGACGACAGTCGCTGTTTTAACCGTAGATACCTAAGTTTAGGAACTACACTTCGAGTGTGTACTTAAATTAGGAAATTGTTACAATGTAACTAGTTTTACTAGAAACATTATCTCTATATCAGTGTTTAACCTGTTGCGGGTATACCTTTATATTCTAGAACACTAAAGTGTTTTATTATATAAAGATGATATTGAGATAAACACATTAGATGTGAATAACAGTATTTATATTTTGAATATAAATGAATCTCAAACATATGACATGACAAACAAAATAGCTCAAACTGATTTAATCAGTTGAGACTTATAAATGGCATTGTAGTCTGGGACATAATTAAACATGACTCGTATATCCACACTTTGGAAGAGTGGGTACTAGGACATATTTGATTCTATTCAAATGATGTCTACGAATCTAGTTTATTGGGAAAAATGCCTAAAACACCTTTTACTTGGTAAAAGTGCAAATTCCATCGATCTGTTAGGCCTCGTGTTGGTTTCTATTAAGGTCCCAAGATCAATAATAAGCATGAAATATGTGCGAATACAAATCGAAGAAGTTGTGGAATACTCATATCGAGAGGTTGAGCGACGCGGCAACGAACAAAAAACCATTTTCTGACTTGGACTGCATTCGGCAGTGAGCTGAATGTCCTCAATGTTTTCGGCCTTCAATCAACAATAAACCAAGCTCCAAGCTTCGTCATTTGATTCCCGGCTCATGGGTGGACTTCCCTATCACCTTCGCATGTCTCGTAAGTGTGCTAGCACTTGAGATTTTGCCAAAATCCCACTCTTGTGCTTCCCATTTTCCTCCATTTCCATGGCAGTTCACTGTGAAGAACAGAAGCAAAACAGCCCTCAAATGGGCGAGAGAGAGAGAGAGAAGAAATCAAAGAGAGAGAGAGGTATGTTGCCTTCCATGTATATTTTCCTTGAAGACTTATATAGTACCAGTAGGCACAATGTCTTGCAGTACATCAACTAGTTTCCAAACATAATTGAATACATGGAATCCATTTCGGATTCATGGCACTTTACCATAATAGGGAGTCGATACCTTGTATCACTTCCTCATACGTAGTCAGTTGGTATACCTCAAAAGATTGACATCTTTACAATGTGAGATCCGAAACCCATACCCCAGGTTGTTTTCTGACTCTCTCCGACATACGTGGTTCTTGTGTATTCGAATATTAATGGTAATAGTTTCATCCTTGATGAGCTATTTGTGTTCCATTAAGGATCGGTGCCTTGGACAATATTACTCCAATTTTCATCGAGTTTTACTATCCTCCCACTTACCACTGCATATCGGTATTCCTCTTAGGAAAACCGCATGGTCAGCAACAATCTAATTATTCTCTCGTGAGATGTATAAGTATAATACTTATGGTATCCCCAGGATAACCTACAATTGGCACTTATCCAATTTGGTTTTTAGTTTGGAATCATCCAAACGTATGTCTAGCATCACAAATGTTCAGGAATGAGAAACATGTTTTCTTTCCCGTTCATATCTAATATGATATCTGACAAACAGATTTTTATGGAACCTTATTCTAAATAAGTTCTTGCACTGTTTATGTGTATCCATTGAAGGAAATGGTAGCTCAAAGCGACTCATGATTAGCCTTATCATGTCTAACATAATTTGGTTTATCCGTACGGACACACCGTCAAACTGACGTGTTCCGGGAGGAGTCCTCATTTGAAAGAATACTTTACTCTTTCAAGTATAATAGAAACTTATTGCTTAAGTATTTTCCATTACGGTCTCACCGTGACGGTTTAATACTTTAGCCGATCTGTTTGTCTATTTCTTGTCGAAACTTTAAAAGTTTCCGATTTGTGTTTCAAAAGAAACACATAACCGTAACGCGATGCCATATCCGTAAGGTCACGAAATATTCATATCCACATCTAGCCTAGCTAGACATGGGCCCACTTGCTTCACTATGAACTAGGGCTAACAGATAGGTGGCATTTACACTTTTACCAAGTAAATAATGTTTTAGGCACTTTGCCCAATAAACTAGATTCGTAGACCTTATTTGATTGGAATCAAAACAGTCCTAGTATCCACTCTTCAAAAGTGTGGATATACGATTCTTGTTTAATTGTGTCCTAGACAACAATGCCACAATTAGTTTCATCTGATCAAATCAGTTTGAGCTATTTGTTTGTCATGATATACGTTTGAGATTTATTTATATTCAAAATATAAATTTTGTTATTCACATCTAATGTGTTTATCTCAATATCATATTTATATAATAAAACACTTTAGTGTTCTAGAATATAAAGGTTCACTCGCAGCGGGTTAAACACTGATATAGAGATAATGTTTCCAGTCAAACTAGTCACATTATAACAGTTCCCTAATTTAAGTACACACCCGAAGGTAGTTCCTAATCTTAGGTATCTACGGTTAAAACAGCGACTTTCGTCACGTTTCCAATTCGCAGATTAATCTCGATTGAAATCAGTATCCTGTTCAAAACAGATTCTGAACATCAATATATATTTTTGTACCACACTAAGTATTTAAAATCTAATTTTAATACTAATAGTGAACATAATTTGACAAACATATTTGAAGTCAGAGCCTTGCTCGTCTTCAATTCGTTCATGTCTGCTTTGTCCAAACGGCAGTCACGCTTCCGCGATCCCATTTGCCACAATTTAGGCAGACATTTTATGATATGTCCTTTATCTTCCCAGAAGATTATAATGTTTTTGTCTTTGCCCTTTTCAATACTCCAGAAGCCTTTGGCCAAGCCTCGGCCTTGTAGAATATCGAAGTAAGGTGCGCCTTGTGCTACTTGCCTAATTGCAAATTTTGACTTTATCTCCTTAAGAATAGTCATTAACTCTCCAAGAGTTATTTATTGCAATTTTAGTACTTCTAAAATCTAAAGATAGATTTATGAAGATCCTTCAATTTTAGTATCATACTTTAAGGATCTAACCCTTAGTTCTGACAAAGAAATCAAGGAGTCTACTGCGGTAAGTGTAATGGATTAAGCACTAAAGTTATCATCACATAAATCTTCCAAAGATTATGCTCTAATATTTGCTTAACTCCTGGCTTAGGCCTAATATGTTATTTTATCAAATAAAGTAACTTATTATTTTCCAGGACCATCATGAAATTTATTCCCAATTTGAAAATTAAACCATTTAAATACATTTTCCCTAGGATTATGTTTTAAATGTCAATCTTTCAATTTTATCTTGATTTTAATAGTCCAACTATTTAATCAACGATTTTGGTATTTTTTTTTATTATAATGATTACAATAGTCCAACTATTTAATCAACTATAATTTAATAGATTAAAATCAATTATATTGATTACTATAATCCAATTAGAAAATCAACTATAAATGAATAGTTTGAATATATAGTCCAACTATTTATTAAAACAACAATTTAAATATTAGTCCAACTAACATTTAATTTATTTGACGAATTGATATTTGTTGAGCGCGTATGACGAGTAATTGAATGAGTATTGCAAATTCAATTCTTGCCTCCCACTATTTTTCGGCGAGCCTCTAACCCTCTGTCGAGTACTCGGGAAATCGTGTTTCCTAGTGGGCTAGGATCCCGTTAAATATCACACAATCTTGACTTTGGCCAACAAATTGTATGATAATTAACTAGGTAGATCTCTAAGATCGATTGGATCCAATCCAATTCCTAGATCCGGTAGGGGGACATCCAAGTCCGAAACATATATCTTATGCCAATACATCCAATGTATTACCTAACCTTTTTCCTCTGAATCAACTAAGCCTTGGCTTTGGCACAACAAACTTAGTGATCCCAGTTAAGCGCGACCCATTGACCATGGAAAGCTTCGTAATCAATGTCGATGGACAATAAATGGTCTTGACTTTGGCCAAGAAACCACAACTTGGATAAAACACCAATATGGAACAAAGCCTTCGTGATTCAAACACATCCTCGACGGACAAAGGCCTTGACTTTGGCCAACAAGCCAATGCCAGTCTCGGATCTTGAGTGAGAATCACTCAATGGAAGGAAAAAACGCTTAATATTTAGCGAGGGTTTTTCGTATGCAAATTGGCAACCAATTTATTATCTTTGTTAAGGTCTCATCATCATACACCCTTAAACATGCATTCTAAATACATAATAAAGCGCGTATAATAAAATAATAATGATATGCGGATGGATACTTTACACATTGATCCTAGATCAAATCTCTCCCTTTCTCTCTCCCGCTAGAACATGTATCACTTCTACCCGTTACACTACACTTCTAAAGAAACCTCATTTACATTGAGGGGAATAGGTGAGGAGAGAATACAAAGAATATGGAGGTAATAAGGCTGGACACGCAGGTCCAATTAATAAATCAAATTTATTACAACAATTTCTAAAATTGTCCCACCCATCTAATATCCATCCGATATACATTATTCATGCATAGCAACCATGTATTCACACAAGCATGTTATCAATCAATCTAATCAAATTAATTAATCTGATAATTAGTGATCATCCAATGTTCAAACAACGATTTGATTTTGTTCGAGTCAAACTCGTTTTGCGAATAAGTACTCAAAGTACGAATTCTCGAATTAAATTAAACTACATAATTAAATCCAATTCAATATGCAGTTAATTCTAATTCGCTTATTTAATTCCAAATTAAATACTACACTTTAATAATAAACCTTTTACGACTTAAATTCCAAATTTAATCGTAACGGGTCTCAAAGCCCGATTAACGTCCAACGTCAATTTAATTAAATTCCAATGGGCTTTTAATTAATTTCTTAAGGCGTGGACTTTTGGTCAACTCGGGTTAAACCGAATAACCAAAATCCAATCTGGGAGTTACCCCATAAGCCTAGAAATCAATCTTGGCCCATTAGGCCCAATTAAACTTTAAAGCTCCATTAAGTCGCATTTGGGCTTTATGGAGGCGGTTTTGGGCCCAATTGGATCCAACCAATTTTGCTTAAACCCAACTTTGTACAACAAAGCCCAACAAGCCAAATTACAACACTTAAGCCCAATTTCACAAAATAGGCCCAAAATAATTAAATCATAAAATTTCAAATTCCCAATTTAATTACCAAAGTGTATAACACAATTAATTAACCAATTCAATATTTCCAAAACACCAATTAGCCCAATTAATCATGTTCATCATCATCATCACATGTCCAACATATTTTGATTAAAATCAAACCCAATTTTACATGCTACATGTCTCAGCAATATAGGGCATTTTATGTCCGATTCGAATTCAATCAAATTAAATCCAATTCGACATTAAATCAATATCCCCAAATGAATCCAATTCATCCAATGAACAAAAAATCAAAAAATTCCAAGACAATTAGGGCACCAAACTCTCGGCCAACATAAGATTTTGGGGAAAAAATGATCCAATCATAATTTCTTCAAATTGATCCAATCAATCATCAATTAAACATGTATTAAGCATACTCAAACATCTAATTTATTCAATCATGCTCAAATACAAATTACCCAAATTTTAAGCCCTAAACTTTTTCATGCTCAAACCTTGCTCTGATACCATTGTTGGTTTCTATTAAGGTCCCAAGATCAATAATAAGCATGAAATATGTGCGAATACAAATCGAAGAAGTTTCGGAATACTCACATCGAACGGTTGAGCGACGCGGAAACAAACAAAAAACCATTTTCTGCCTTGGACTGCATTCGGCAGTGAGCTGAATGTCCTCACTGTTTTCGGCCTTCAATCAACAATAAACCAAGTTCCAAGCTTCGTCATTTGATTCCCGGCTCATGGGTGGACTTCCCTATCACCTTCGCATGTCTCGTAAGTGCGCTAGCACTTGAGATTTTGCAACAAAATCCCACTCTTGTGCTTCCCATTTTCCTCCATTTCCACGGCAGTTCACTGCCAAGAACAGAAGAAAAACAGCCCTCAAATGGGTGAGAGAGAGAGAGAAGAAATCTAAGAGAGAGAGAGGTAATTGTTACATAAAATTGGTAAATGATTTTCCATAAATCATATACACAATTTTTCCCTCCAAAAGTCAAAACCAATAAAGGCTCCAACCACTCCCATCACTCAATCACATCAATCACAAGTTGTCAAGTCACATCACTCAAAGTGACAAGTGATTTGACGCTTGATACAACTAATGATTTGACGCTTGATTTGACATGTGTGCCCCACTCGAATTCGAAATGTGAATGCGCTCGCAAATAATCTTGGGCTCGGGTTCGCTAATTCCAAATTAATGAATTTTCCATTGCGTCATAATTAAATGATTACGCCTAGCGAAATCACTATTCACATCGCTAACGAATTAATTCTAAATTAATTCGTTCGCCCGAATTAAAATCTAATTTTAATTTCGCGTCGAAATCCAATTTCGTTTAATATATCAAATATATTAATTAATCGATTAATTCCAAATTAATCGTTATCTCTCTTTTATTGATATTTTATCCCAGATAAAATATCTCCGTAATCAATCCCAGATTAATTTTCTCTCTCATATTATTAATCCCAGATTAATTTAGAGTGCGAGTCATACGTTATCGGTGAATCTTCGGGAAGTGACCCATGAGATCCCTAGGTATGTTGGCAGTAAATTCGGACGTCGGAATATCCAAACACGTAAGTACCTCGTACTACGTTTATACCGATTTACAAGACAAGGTTGGCCTCTAGAAAAGCGCCATGCCTACCCAATTCTCCGGAAATATCCTTACAGGAATAAAGGATCTATATCAGGCGTAATATACGTAGTATTGCGTATTTCTGTCCAGTATCAAATGATCACGTGCTAGGCCTTGGGCTGGAATTGTGTCTGCCCCGTACGAAGCACATGTCGGATGTCTGGTGACTAGTCTCTATAATCGGATAAACCTAACATTGTCATTTTATCCCGATAGCTGCAGCATTTAAGAGAACCAGTCTCGTATCCTACGTGACCATCATCTCCACTATGACTGGAGTGATACTTCCGTCTTGACATCACACCCAACACACTACGATTCTCAATATACCCAGTATTGGCGTACACAGAACTTGTTAAAGCCCTGGACGACCGCAACCAAAGTATATTGATTGTCGCAAGTATTAGCGGTGCAAGTCTCAGGTTAAGATCAAACACACCTACCCTGATTTCAGACTTCCATAGACACATAGTCATACTACCAATGGAATTCCGAGGGGGTCTATCCAAACCGAAGCTGTTTTCCATACCATCGGTAAAACACAACCTCCTATTACACTTGCATGAGTATCCTATACCCAAATATATGAGAACTATGTCGTTGTGCCCTCACAACGCGCACAAGTGTAATACTAGTCTTTTACATATTTATCGATGTCTAATCTCGATAATACTCTGACTAGGGATATTTAATGATTTATCCTTCGTGGACTGATACTGTCTCATATCATTCTCCGTCCAGGAACAAATCATAGGGACCTCCTATCATTTATATATCTAGGTGATCTAATCACAAATGATAAGAGTGCAATCTCCTTTGTCATATAATTAATTTGTACAACAACACCATGATCTGTACAAATAGTGACGCTATGGGTCATAATTGTCCAACACCTCGTTCATAGTGACGTAAGTGGCCCATATCTAGCTAGGCTAGAGGTGGATATGAATGTTTCGTGACCTTTACATATATGGTATCGCGTTATGGTTATGTGTTTCTTGTGGAACACAAATCGGAAACTTTTACAGTTTCGACACGAAGTAGACAAACAGATTGGCTAAAGTATTAAACCATCATGGTTAGACCATAATGAAAATACTTAAACAATAAGTTTCTCAAATACTTGAAAGAGTATAGTATTCTTTCAATAAGGACTCCTCCCAGAACACGTCAATTTGACAGTGTATCCGAACAGAGAAACCAAATTTTGTTGGACATGATAAGGTTAATCATGAGTCGCTCTGAGCTACCATTTCCTTCAATAATAAGCTTTAACAATGCAAAACTTATTTTGAATAAGGTTCCATAAAAATCTGTTTGACAGACTTCATATTAGATATTAACAGGAAAGAAACTGGGTTTTCTCATTCCTGAAGATTTGGGAATGCTGGGCATATGTATGGATGATACCAAACTAGAACCCAAATCGGATAAGTGCCTAAATTGTAGGTTATCCTAGGGAAACCAAAGTATAGTACTTATACATCTCATAAGAGAACAATGTAATTGTTGCTCAGCATGCGGTTTTCCTAAGAGGAATACTTATATGCAGTGGTAAGTAGGAGGAACGTAAAACTCGATGAAAATCAGAGTAATACTATTCCTGGCACTGATTCCTCAATGGAACACAAATAGTTCATCAAGGATGAAACTATACCAATAATCTTCGAATACACAAGAACCACATAAGTCGAAGAGAGTCAGAAAACAACCTGGGAGGTATGGGTTTCTGATCTCACCTCGTAAAGATGTCAATCTTATTGAGAAACCGAACTGACTACGTATGAGGAAGTGATACAAGGTATCGACTCCCTATTATGGCAAAGTGCCATGAAGTTTGAAATGGATTCCATGTATACCAACCGAGTTTGGACACTGGTTGTCGTACCGAAAGGCATTGTGCCTATTGGTACTATATAAGTCTTCAAGGAAGCCATACATGGATGGCAACATACCAACGTACTAAGCTGGGCTTGTAGCGAAAAGGTATCGTTATCAACATTATGTCGATTACGATGAAACCATTTAAATGTTGCCATTGTTAAATCCATTTGGATAATGCTTGCTGATGTTGCATGTTTCATTCATGAAATATGGCAGTTGGAATGCCAAAACCGCTTTCCTTAACGGAAACCTTTTGGAGGATGTTTATAACATCCTGACGGTTTTGTCGTACCAAAACGAGCAAACAAGGTTTGCAAGTTATTCGATCCATGGATGGATTGAAGCAAACATTGCGTTCTTGGAACTATCATATTGATGTAATCATAATGGTATATGATTTAATTGAAAACGAAAATGATTCTTGTGTATAAGGTGGTTAGTGGGAGCGCACTGACAATGAATGTCCTAAGGAATGATGACATACCATTTCTTAGAAATGATATTCCCATAATACAATCGGTGAAAGCTTGGCTTTCATGAAACTCTCCGTAGAATTCTTGGGAGAAATAACTTTTATTCTAGGAATAAAGATCTACTGGGATAGATTTAAAGTTTTTGATACTCTCTGAGTACTCTTACATTGAAATAAATGTACGCGACCTGATGTCTCATACGCTTTGAGCATATGGAGTCACAATCGGGCCAATCCAAGTGATAGTCACTGGATTGATGTTAAGAACATCCATTAGTATCTTAGAGGAACTAAGGATGCTGTCTTAAACTATGGAGAATGAGAACTTGAAGTGACTGGGATCACTGCTGCAAGTTTCCTAACCGATAAAACGACTATAAGTCATAATTACGGTACTATAAAGTTTGAATAACAGAACAGTGAGCTGGAAATCTTCCAAGCAAGATACTGTTACCGAATAAACAACAAAAGTGGATTATTGCTGCAGCTGAGGCAGCAATAGAAGCCTTCTAGATTGATAATAATCTAATTAGATTAGATATAGTTCTGTTAGCAGCTGAGCTAGGCTACAGCATAGGCTAAAGAATTAATGGTCTCATCAACGATCTAGATATATCCTTCAACTATTCATCTAATTCATTCGGATCATACATTGTGGAGATGTGATGATCGTATAAATCACATCAGATGATAATCATGTAAATCCGCTGATGAAAACATTTTCTCAGCAGAAGCTTGAGCGAACCGTACATAGTTTGGGCGTAGGACACTTGAGTGATTGGCTATAGGCCAAGTGGGAGATTGTTGGACAGTTATGACCCATAGCATCACTATTTGTACAGATCATGGTGTTGTTGTACAAATTAACTATGTGACAAAGGAAATTACTCTTTTTATCATTTGTAATTAGATTACCAAGATGTATAAATGATAGAAGGTCCATATGATTAGTTCCGGATTGATAAGATATGAGACAGTATCAATCCATGAAGGTTTAATCATTAAATATCCCTAATCTTAGTATTATCGAGATTGGACATCGATAATGCGGAATAGACTAGTATTACACTTGTGCGCGTTGTGGGAGAATAACGGCATAGTTCTCATATATTTGGGTATAGGATACTCATGCAAGTGTAGTAAGAGGTTGTGTTTATCGATGGTACGGAAACATCTTCGCTCTGGATAGACCCCTCGGAATTCCATTGGTAGTATGACTATGTGTCTATGGAAGTCCGAATCAGGGTAGGTGTATTTGGTCTTAACCTGAGACTTACACCGCTAATACTTGCGACAATCAATGTACTTTGGTTTTGGTCATCCAGGGCTTTAACAGGTTCTGTGTACGCCTCTTCTCGGTATATTGAGAATCGTACTATATTGGGTGTGATGTTGAAATGGAAGTATCACTCCACTCATAGTGGAGATGATGATCACGTGGGATACATAACTCGTTCTCTTATATGCTGCAACTATCGGGATATTATGACTAGGTCATGTTTATTCGATCATAGAGACTAGTTACTAGAGATCCGATATCTGCTTCGTACGGGGCAGACACAATTCCAGCCCCAGGCCTTGCACGTGACATCCGATAGTGGATCGAAATACGCAATAC
>SKCR01004159.1:0-26622 GCA_019454045.1 Zanthoxylum bungeanum | reverse complement strand
CTTGAATACCCTAGATTACTTATGTGCCTTCAGACTTAGTGTATGAGTGTCATACACAAGAGGATTTAAGACTAAAGTTAGTAATCTTAAATAGTCCATAGAGAGCAAACAAATCGAGTACTTTGTTTGTGGTTTATCTATAGCTGCGGTCCATGTTATATTTGTATGACGACATTTATCTGGGATCGCCTATATAGAGACATGAGAATGGAGGCACCTTGTATGATGTGATCATATAGGACTGGACCCAGATGGAAATGACATTCTTATAATATCCGTTAAACAAAGAAAGTCATTTTAATCAACTAGATGGTCATATATGGATTGATCTTAATCCTGAGTATACTAAGAACTCCTGTATAGCAGGCTTTGTCCTTTGATTTACAAAGCTGAGGTTGGTATAGCAGTCCCGACCAATAGCTACGTATTTTGAGGGTATGATTTGTTGTGTAGCTGGGAACATTTTACATAGATATGAAGTTCACTCATTCTTGCGAGAAGTAGAGGAGTATCTTCCTTAAGGGTTGATTCGGTACTTGAACGCTTTGAGCGCTCAAGTCTTTCTATTACGAATAGAAAGATTAAAATTCAAAATGATTATAAATAAATCATTCATTAGAGAATCAATGGTACTTAATTGATATTTTGAGATTATTTGAGCTCGGAACCGTAGGTCTATTTGGTCCCCGCACTAGCTTGATATACTATAGGGATTTAGTATAATTGGATAGTCCAATTATATACTCACATATGTATAAATATTATTAATAATATTATTTGTCACACTTGTAACTATATATTAAAAGTTAATATATGGTTTTAATAATTATATGATAATTATTAAATGAATTAAATTATATTGATATAATTTAATAAGGCTAAAGTTGTAATATCCAATTATTGGGTTTTGGAAACCCTTGATTTAATTTTGGAAGTTACAAATCTATAATGGCATTAATCTTTTTGATTTTATAACATCTTTGGCTTTATGGAAAGTTAATTTTGTTGTTACAAAATTAATAAAAATAAAATAAAAATTATTCCTTATTTTTTAATGCTTGGCCGATTATGTGCATGAGTGAAGGGGAAGGGTTTTGTTTGTTTTGGAAACAAATAACTCTAGGTATAAAAAGAAGATTTATTTTTCTTTTTTCCTAAGCCTCTCATTCTTGAACCCTAGCCACCTTTCATCTTCTTCTTCATTCTCTCAAAAGTTGAGAAAAATAAAACTAAAGAAAAAGAAAAGAAAAACAATACAAAACATAAGTGTGATTTAATCTCTAAATAGTTTATGGATTAATATTGTGAGCCTTGCCCACACAAGTTTCGGTTGGTAACGAGATATAATTAGACTTTGTGGTGTCGAACAAATAATCATCTTCATCGTATTCTTGTATGTACTCAACAGTGAGGCTTTATTTTGCTCACTGCCACCCATTTACTTGGTGAAACGGAACTCGATTTTATTTCATTTTAATCCAGTTTTTTGGGGAACAATTTTGTGGTGTTTTGGGGGTGTGTTGGGGCTGGTTTCAAGTGAAAAATCAGAACTAAAACATAGGCAGTGCACTGGGCGCGTATCAGGTCCAAAATAGTTCAGTTTTTATCCTGCTGTTCGGGGTTGTTCGGGGACTATTTCGGGGCTGGAATATTATCTAAAACTGAAGCAAAATTTCAGTGGTGGTGCCAGTAATATTCGGTCACTCGGTGGGAAGGGAAGAAAAAATTTTCAAGTCCGATCCGGGTGCCTAAGACATTTTCACTACGCAAGGAAAGATGTATGCCCTAGAGCTGCATGTAATGTAAACGACTTTATATATGTTTTGAAAAAAATGATGTATTATTCATTTATCAAAGTGTTTGTTTAATTTTCATATATTATAAATTATCTTGAATACCCTAGATTACTTATGTGTCTTCAGACTTAGTGTATGAATGTCAAAAACAAGAGGATTTAAGACTGAAATTCGTAATATTAAATAGTCCATAGAGAGCAAACAAAGCGAGTATTTTGTTTGTGGTTTATCTATAGCTGCGATTCATTCTATATTTGTATGACGGCCTTGATCCGGGATCGTTCATGTAGAGACATGAGAATGGAGGCACCTTGTATGATGTGATCATATATGACTGGACCCAGATGGAAATGACATTCTTATAATATCCGTTAAATAAAGAAAGTCATTTCGATCTACTAGATGGTCATATATAGATTGATCTTAATCCTGAGTGTACTACGAACTTCTGCATGGCAGGCTATGTCTTTTGATTTACAAAGGGAGGTTGGTGTAGCAGTCCCGACCAATAGCTACGTACTTTGGGGGCATGGCCTGTTGTGTAGCTGGGAACGTTTTACATAGATATGGAGTTCACTCCTTCTTGCGAGAAGTAGAAAAGTATCTTCCTTAAGGTTGATTCGGTACTTGAACGATTTGAGCGCTCAAGTCTTTCTATTACGAATAGAAAGATTAAAATTCATAATGGTTATGAATAAATCGTTCATTAGAAAATCAATGGTATTTAAGGTATAAATAATTAGAGGGGTGTAACAGACATTATGACCCGACTCTAATTACGATATACTCGTGAAAGGTCAATTGGTATGTAGTGACTATATCGATGGACACCGACTTGGTTCGGCTTAATATACCATCTGCGGCAACAAGAGTGCAACTTCGGGTTTTTAGTGGAATAACCCAGAGTTATTAATTCGAAATATTTAATTAATAGCTTAATTGATATTTTGAGATTATTGTAGCTCGGAACCGTAGGTCCATTTGGTCCCCGTGCTAGCTCGATATACTATAACAGATTTAGTATAATTGGATAGTCCAATTATATACTCACATATGTATAAATATTATTAATATTATTAGTAATATTATTTGTCACACTTGGAACTATATATTAAAAGTTAATATATGGTTTTAATAATCATATGATAATTATTAAATGAATCCAATTAAATTATATTTGATATAATTTAATAGGGCTAAAGTTGTAATTTCCAATTATTGGGTTTTTGGAAACCCTTGATTTAATTTTGGAAGTTAAAAATCTATAATGGCATTAATCTTTTTGATTTTGTAACATCTTTGGCTTTATGGAAAGTTAATTTTGTTGTTACAAAATGTATAAAAATAAATAAAAATTACTTATTTTTTAATGCTTGGCCGATTATGTGCATGAGTGAAGGGGAAGGGTTTTGTTTGTTTTGGAAACAAATAACCCTAGGTATAAAAAAAAGATTTATTTTTCTTTTTGCCTAAGCCTCTCATTCTTGAACCCTAGCCACCTTTCATCTTCTTCTTCATCCTCTCAAAAATTTGAGAAAAATAAAACTAAAGAAAAAGAAGAAAAATAATACAAAATATAAGTGTGATTTAATCTCTAAATAGTTTAGGGATTAATATTGTGAGTCTTGCCCACACAAGTTTCTGTTAGTAACGAGATATAGTTTGGAAGACATTGTGGTGTCGAACAAATAATCATATTCATCTTATTCTTGTATGTACTCGGCAGTGAGGCTTTATTTTTCTCACTGCCGCCCATTTACTTGGTGAAACTGGACTCGGTTTGGTTTCGTTTTAATCCATTTTTTTGGAACATTTTGTGGTGTTTTGGGGCTGTGTTGGGGCTGTTTGCAAGTGAAAACCAGAACTGAAACACAGCCACTGTCTGCGCATTTCAGGGGCTGTTTCGGCAATGCACTAGGCGCGTATCGGGTCCAAAATAGTCGAGTTTTTGTCCGGCTATTTGGAACTATTCGGGGACTATTTCGGGGCTGTTTCGGAGCTGGAATTTTGTTTAAAACTGAAGCAAAATTTCAGTGGTGGTGGCAGTAACATTCGGCCACTCAGTGGGAAGGGAATACAAATTTTTCAAGTCCGATCTGGGTGCCTAAGACGTTTCTGCTGCGCAAGGAAAGCGTTTCCTACAAATATCAACTTAGATATTTTATATTTTTAATTACTTTAATTATTTAACAATTAAATAATTAAATAGTTATTTAATACAAATATATAAATATATGTATTATATTTACTTTAAATAATCCAAATACATATATTAATGATATATCTCAAATATCATAATTTGACAATTCATTAATGTGTATTTAATAAAATCATATATTAAATACAAATACACATTAATTTTGAAATGACCAAAAGGCCCCCATAAGCATGTATCTTTCGTTTAACCGTTAAACGATTTATAAACAATCAATAATATTTGTAAAAATTGTCATAGTGTTCTACGAGTATATTTCATTAGTGAGACTCTATAGGTTTATGCATATCCGTCACGAAATCCAATTTCATGTCCATAATTTACCCACCCTTAAATTATGACGATCACAGATAAACTCACTGAACCATATAGGTCGAGGTCATTGCATACGTATAATCCCTCCGGCACAGATATCGAGATTATTATAGAGATATAAATATATACGTCAAATCTCTATATATATAATCACGTCGACGTATCTATTACCAATCTCTTAATAACACTTAGAACTCACTTCTACATTATACCACAGGCCTATGGATTTAACAGATTGCTAATTCCATATTGAATACTTATTATCTATACACTGAGCTGACAAATTCTATCTTTACATACACAGGATATCCTGAGGATCAGTCCACACCCAACGAATATACAGAGGTCTGGCCTAAATAGGTCAGTGACGTGACTGCCATCAAAGTGTGGATGATATCTCATATATCCACAGTGGTATCTCAATTCAAAGAATCACTATGCTACTCAACCAGATAAGATTCTTAATGACGTTGGTGTACCATCCATTAAGAATCTTTGGTGAGTCGTTCAGTGTTTATCCGATATAAATACCTACATGTCTATACGAGTCTCCGAGACTCATGGTTCATTGAGAATCATCCAGTGAAATCCAAGATTCCAATATACGACATGTACATGTCTCAACGAGTTTACTTATTGACCAAGTAATGTAAACTTTGACCCGGAACTGTTAAAGAAATGATATTATTATGATACAACTCAATGTCAGTTGCGACGCTTTTACAACTGTATCATAACTAATCATTCTAAGGTCAATTACATCTTTACCATATATAAATAGATGTTATATAATAGAAACTGTTTATTTTATTCATAATAAAATATTTACATAAGTATTTACAAGGAAATACATAAGAAAAATGGCGCTCCAAGCACCAACACTAACAAATTCTCCCACTTGCTCTAGTGCTAATATCGATTGTATCTCATACCCATCGACTCCACATGTTTATCAAACAACTTCAGAGGAATGGCCTTGGTAAGCGGGTTTGCTATATTATCTTCACTCGGGACCTTGCACACGACAATGTCTCGTCGCGACACAATCTCTAAAATGATGTGGTACTTCCGTTCCACATGCTTCGATTTTTGATGCGCCCTTGGTTCATTTGCTTGCGCAATGGCTCCATTATTGTCACAATATAACGAAATCATATTTTCGATACTTGGGACAATTTCCAACTTTGTGATAAAATTCTTAACCCATACACATTCTTTTGCAGCTTCAGAAGCTGCAATATATTCTACCTCTGTGGTGGAATCAACTGTGGACCTCTGTTTGGAACTTTTCCAACAAACTACACCTCCGTTAAGGGTAAACACAAATCCTGATGTAGACTTTCTATCATCAGGATCCGATTGGAAATCTGAATCCGTATACCCATTAACCTACAGTTCATTTCCTCTATATATCATAAACTTATTTTTAGTACCTTTAAGATATTTTAGGATATGTTTAATGGCCATCCAATGGTCATTATGTAACGACCGGTAGTTTCTACGACTGCCTACAGTGATATTATTTAGTACAAGACAAACGAACGTGAAATAAACTATGAATAGACTCAAATATGCTCATGAAACGACCTTGGAGACGATCGGTAAATTTCTCGAAGTCCCGGGACGAGACTGTACCGCGTTACCTTTAGACTTCCCATAGTATTTAGGGCGTAACTTTTTCGTACAATATCCAATTTTTATGAATTTTATATCTTCGGAAATCTGAGACCAAGACGTACAACTTCCACGTTAAACATTTTCCCAAATTCCGACCAGAACCGAGTAAAAAACGCAAGTTAAAATCTGGATGAATAGTGATTTCGGGGCTAAAAAAAATCTCAAACTTTCTAGATTTCTCTACACTTTTCCCATACTTCTAAATATCATATACCCCCCCCCCCCCACTATATAAGGCACACACTATTCACTCATCAGAAGATTTGGAAACAAAAAGAAAGAATGAAACCGTGAGCAAGAAAGGAGAAAGAGAGGGAAAGAAGAAGAAGAAGAATAAGAAGAGAAGAATAAGAAGAGAAAGAAGGAAAAAAAGAAAAGGAAGGAGGATGAAGCCAAGTAAATCATGGCAACCATTGGAGACTTGGAGGGTGGAGGAATCAAGCATGGAAGAGATCAACGTCAGGACTCGCAACCACCGTCGATGCCGTGAAAAGACACCGTCAAGCCCAAATCAGTGAGTGGAATAATTATTTTCTTGATGTTTTGTTTGATATATTTTAATAGCCATGTTTATTGATTTTGTTTTTGAGAAAGTTTGAGAGTTGTTTATGATATCATATTGAGATTTTGATGATGTTTCTAAATAAGAATTTTGGTCTTGAGATTTTATTTGGAGATAAGTCTTAAATATTGACGTTAATTTCATTCGATAATATTTGTGGTAAATTTATTGTTGACGTTGAGATTTATATTGATGAGTTTTAGACTTGAGATTTCTATGAGTCTTGAAATCTATTTTGATGATGATTTTGAGTATGGATATGATTTTATGTGACGTTTGAGATTTGTTGATTTTCGGGTTGATATCGGACTTTGTCTTTGATATATTTGTGGATGAGATTTGAAACCTCGGCATGAGTATTTGTTTTTGGAATTGACGGATAGATAGACATGTGCACATGTAGAGAAACAGCAGGGGGATTAGGGGACGGCGATACGTAACGTCCTTGGATCCCTTTTTGCGCTCAGATGGGACATTCATGGGCGGAGATTGCACTCAGATGGGACATTCCTGGGCGGAGATAATATATTTGATATATTGGCATATATAAGATATATGTTTCAGACTTGGATGTCCACCTACTGGATCTAGGAATTGGATGAGATCCAATTGATCTTAGAGATCTACCTAGTTAAGTATCATACAATTTGTTGGCCAAAATCAAGATTGTGTGTTATTTAACGGGATTCTAGCCCACTAGGAAACCAGGTTTCCCGAGTACTCGACAGAGGGTTAGAGGCTCGCCGAAAAATAGTGGGAGGCAAGTATTAGATTTGCAATATTCGTTTAGTTACTTGCCATACGCGCTCAATCAAATATCATTCGTCAAATAAATTATATATTAGTTGGACTAATATTTATTGTTGTTTTAATTAAACAGTTGGACTGTATTCAAACTACCTCATTTATAGTTGATTATATAATTGGATTATAGTAATCAATATATTTGAATTTTACCTCTCATTTATATTTGATTATATAATTGGATTATAGAAATCAATATATTTGGATTTTACTAATCATGTATAATGATTATATAATTGGATTATAGTAATCAATATATATTTGATTTTAACTAATAAAATTGTAATAAGTTATATAGTTAGACTATAGTAATCATTACATTAAATTGTACCTGAAATCGTTGATTAAATAGTTGGACTATTAGAATCAAGATTAAAATGAAAGGTTAATGTTTAAAACATTATCCTAGGGAAAATGTTTTAAACGACTTTAATTTCAAATTGGGAATAAATTTCAGGATAGTCCTGAAACTAAGAAGTTACTTTATTTGATAAAATAACATCTTAGGCCTAAGCCCGGAGTTAAGCAAATAGTAGAGCATGATCTTTGGAAGATTCATGTGATGATAACTTTAATGCTTAATCCATTATGCTTGCCATAATGAATCCTTAATTTCTTAATCAGAAGTAAGGATTAGATCCTTAAAGTATGATAATGAAATTGAAGGATCTTCATAGATCTATTCTTAGATCTTAGAAGTATTGAATTGCAATAAACAACTCTTGGAGAGTTAATGACTATTCTCAAGGGGACCAAAGTCAAAGTTTGAAATAAGGCAAGAAGCGCAAGGCGCACCCTACTTCGATATTCTAGAAGGCCAAGGCTTGGCCAAAGACTTCTGGAATATGAAAAGGGCAAAGGCAAAATCATTATAATCTTCTAGGAAGATAAAGACATATCCCAAGATGTCTGCCTAACCTGTGGCAAACGGGGTCATTGAAGCATGACTGCCGTATGGACAAAGCAGACATGAAGGAATAGAATACAGGACAAGGTTCTGACTTCAAATATGTTTGTCATAAATATGTTCACTACTAGTATTAAAATTGGATTTTAGATACTTTGTTGATACATAAATAACATTGATGTGCAGAATCTGCTATGAGCAGGATACTGACTTCATTGAGAATTAATTTGCAATCGAAAACGGGACGAAAGTCTTGTTTCAACCATAGATTACCTAAGTTTAGGAACTACCATTTTGGGTGTGTACTTAAATTAGAACTGTATAATGTACTAGTTTGACTAGAATATTATCTCTATTTGATCCTGATTTCGGTCGAGATCCACAATTGAGAATGTGTAGGGGGGGCACAAGCGAACCTGCAAAATAAGAGTAGAGCAAAAGAGATTTACTGCCCACCGGTGTGATGGAAACCGTAGGCTCTCCGACGCTCAAGTTAGCCGAAGAATGAGAGAACTTAAGTAGAAAGGGTTCAGGTGTTAGGATACCTAAACCACTGATCGATTGCCGTGAGGGCGGACTATTGGTTATTATCTGGTGTTAGGAGTTCTTTTTTTCGGATCCTTCTTTATTCTTTGCCTTGCTCTTTTATAGGATTCCTCTTCTGCCCGTTGGAAATCTCATTCGTCGTCTCATAATTTCAGGTCCTTTAGATCTCATAACCGTTGATTTCATGATGACGGTCATGAATTCGGATCCATTCTCTGATCTTAGTAACTGGTGTCCGTTTGTCTGTCTTTAATGAATTTGGGTTCATGAGGCGGCCCATGGATCTTCTTTGGGCTTCAGGTCTTGCAGCTGGCTGGCTTTGGTGGTAAAGTCGATTTTACCCCTGGCCCAAATTTGGCCCGTACAGTTTGTCCCCTACTCTCTAAGTCTGGATTGTCCCTGACTTTGAGAGTATCATCTGTCGAGTGCGTCGCGGTTTGAATGATTACTCCCCTGATTTTGGCGATGGAAGGTTTTCAGATCTACTCATCTTTGTCGTGTGTGGGAAGTCCATTGGTTGACTTGAACCAGACGATGGCTAAGGACCACACTCGACATGTCGCAAGTGTTTGTGTGCTTACGATTGTTTTTGATTCGACACGAGTCATCAGGGGTCTCTAGGTCGATTTGAGCTAGTTGGCTCACGATCGCATTCGACATGACGTAGGTGTTGAATTGACTGTATCTGACTCGACAAGAGTCATCAGGGATGTTCCTAGGTCGACTCGAGCCAGTTGGCTCAGGATCGCATTCGACATGTTGAATGTGTCGTACGTATTTCATGATTCTACGACTTGGCATGAATCATGTAGGGGATGTCCCCTGGTCGACTGGATATATGGTGGTTCAGGATGACATCACTCGATTGTCGTCTGAGTCGTGCGTATTTCCGTTTCCCTGATTGCATGAATCATGTGGGGACTGTCACCTGGTCGACTGAACCGATGGTGGTTCAGGGTTAATATTATTCGACACGTCGTATGAGTCGATAATACTCCATGACTTCATGACTGCATGAATCTGTGGGGGTGTCCCCTGGTCGACTGAACCAGATGGTGGTTCAGGTTAATATTATTCGACACGTCGTATGAGTCGATAATACTCCATGACTCCATGACTGCATGGATCATGTGGGGGATGTCCCCTGGTCGACTGAACCAGTTGGTGGTTCAGGATTAATATTATTCGACACGTCGTATGAGTCGATAATACTTCATGACTCCATGACTGCATGGATCATGTGGGGGATGTCCCCTGGTCGACTGAACCAGTTGGTGGTTCAGGATTAATATTATTCGACACGTCGTATGAGTCGATAATACTCCATGATCCATGACTGCATGGATCATGTGGGGGATGTCCCCTGGTCGACTGAACCATTGGTGGTTCAGGATTATTTATTCGACACGTCGTATGAGTCGATAATACTCCATGACTCCATGACTGCATGGATCATGTGGGGGATGTCCCCTGGTCGACTGAACCAGTTGGTGGTTCAGGATTAATATTATTCGACACGTCGTATGAGTCGATAATACTCCATGACTCCATGACTGCATGGATCATGTGGGGGATGTCCCCTGGTCGACTGAACCAGTTGGTGGTTCAGGATTAATATTATTCGACACGTCGTATGAGTCGATAATACTCCATGATCCATGACTGCATGGATCATGTGGGGGATGTCCCCTGGTCGACTGAACCAGTTGGTGGTTCAGGATTAATATTATTCGACACGTCGTATGAGTCGATAATACTCCATGATCCATGACTGCATGGATCATGTGGGGGATGTCCCCTGGTCGACTGAACCAGATGGTGGTTCAGGATTAATGTTATTCGACACGTCGTATGAGTCGATAATACTACTCCATGATCCATGACTGCATGGATCATGTGGGGGATGTCCCCTGGTCGACTGAACCAGTTGGTGGTTCAGGATTAATATTATTCGACACGTCGTATGAGTCGATAATACTCCATGATCCATGACTGCATGGATCATGTGGGGGATGTCCCCTGGTCGACTGAACCAGTTGGTGGTTCAGGATTAATATTATTCGACACGTCGTATGAGTCGATAATACTCCATGATCCATGACTGCATGGATCATGTGGGGGATGTCCCCTGGTCGACTGAACCAGTTGGTGGTTCAGGATTAATATTATTCGACACGTCGTATGAGTCGATAATACTTCATGACTCCATGATTGCATGAATCATGTGGGGGATGTCCCCTGGTCGACTGAACCAGTTGGTGTTCATTGTTGAGTTTGTTGTAAATGTTTGACGGCTCTGGTATTCCATTCGACGATTCCAGTTTGAAAATGGTTCTGGCTCTGTACACGCGTCATCTGATGCTGCAAAACCTAATGCGAGTTACGAGGCGTCCATTTTGGGCGGGAATCTTTGGCGCCAGATTTTCAGGTAGCTTGTATAAAGGAACCTCGGTTGTTTCATTTCGCCTTATCCGGAAGTCGAGTAAAAGGTGTGCTCTCAAGAGTTCTCGAGGTATTCTTCGAAATCTTCTTCTTGTTCTTCATTCCTTTAAACATTCATATTGAATACTCAAGCTGTTCTTAGAAAAGTTAAGTTGTTTGATCTCCTGGTCTGTGTGATTAGTTTTCAATTTATGTTTGTGGGTTTTGATCTTTGGGAGGTGGGCTACTTATAGGTTTTAGTTGTTTAATGCTTGTCGTCTGGAATATGTCGAGTAGTGAATCCTTAGGCAGCTTAGGTGCCAAGATTGATAGATATGTCGAATTATCAAGTGAGACAGAGGGATCAACAAGTGAAAGTAAGGAGTTAGTAGAGTGTGGAAATAAGTCGTATCAAGATTTTATCGAAAGTGGTGCTGTTACCTTAGCTATGCCTTCTCCACCAGTGATCCCTGCCGAGGCTATTCCTTTGAGGTCTTTGCCCGCAATTGGGGAGTCGAGCGAATTACCTTGTACGAGTGAGCCTACCAACTTATTATCAAAGAATCCTGCAAGTCGAATGACTGGGAAGGTATTGAGAGAACTTAGCTGTATGTATAGGTTCCCTAACACTTTGGAACTTCGGGTGCCTTGTCGAATGAAAGAATTGATTATCGGGTCCCTGGGTGGATGGGATTCTATGTGCGTCCATTTTTTATAGGTCTGAGGTTTCCCATTCCGAGATTGGTTTGGGAGGTTTTGGATCATTTCCGAGTAGCTCCTTCACAGCTGATGCCGAATGCATGGAGGATCTTATTGTCGATTGAATGTTTAGCCTTTGAGCTGGGGGTACTCTTCGAGGTGAAGGACGTTTTAGAGACGTACTATCTGAAGGAACATTTGAAGGAGAAGGGAAGGTATACGTTGATTCTTCGTCAAAGAAAGACGCAACTAGTCACTGGATTACCAACTAATGATAGGGGAAATTGGCAGTCTTACTATTTCTTTGTGAAGGGTGAGGGTATATTTGGATCGGCCGGGGTTGGTCGAATCCCGGAGTTTTGGTGTTTGTCGAGTGAGTAACGAGCTCTCGCTTTTCTTCAATCTTTGAGTCGTTCATTTGTCTTTGAGTAATTATGAACTTATTGTTGCAGGTCCTCTACAGAACAAGTCATTCGTCAAGACTGTACGTGCAACCTCCAACACCAAAGCCATCTTGTCACTGCCGGTCGAAAAAAGGGATTGCAAAACTATTTTAACGGAAAAGAGGTTAAGGTCGACTCCATTGTGGAAAGAAATCTTTCACCGAGAAGGTAAAGTTCTGGCCTTATGTAACGACGTTTTGTCCGTGATAAATAGTAGATGGTCGTGTCAAAAGTTATATGGGGGAAATAGATATCGAGAGCCCTTAAAATCCGAGGAATTTTTATGCGCAGAGGAAATGATGACTGGGCCTTTCACCGTAGCTTCACTTGATGAAATGAAGAGCCGGAAAAAATCAAGGAAATTGAAGAAGAAAGAGTCGGAGGCTGAAAAAGAGGCTGGGTCTCAACAAAGAGAAATTGAAGCGGAGAAGGTGAAGTCGACCGCGACGGTTTCTGCGGGGAAAAAGAGGAGGTTTGTTCCCGAGGTCGAGGAGGAAGATGATTCTGATAATCTCACCTTAAAGGTTCCTCGGGAGTCGACTGCTATATCCGATCCTTCAAGTATCGATTCGTTCGTAGGGGGACTTCTCCTCGAGGGGGATGAAGTAAGATTGGCACAGATTGGTCCCACGGAGGTCATGAAAAAAGCCATCGCACTGAATTATCAAGTAAGTAGCAACCTCAATTACTAATATATTACTATTATTATTCTTTTTCCTTTTTTTTTTTTAAATATACTCGGCTGTCGTAGGCACTGGAATGCAGTCTATTCATGCGGAAAAATGTGGAATCTAATCAAAGAAGGACAAAGGAGCTGGAGAAGTCGCTGTCGGTGATGAGGAAGGAATCGTCAGAGTTGAAGTCTGGAATCATTGCTTCTCAAAGGAATGAAAGAGCTCTTGAAAAAGAATTGAAGGAAGTTAGGGCTGCTTTGCAATTGGAGAAAGAGACTGCTGAATTGACAATCGACAGCTACAAAGAAGGTTTCGACAATGTGAAGAAAGAAAAGGAGCTATTGTTAGAGCAAATGGAGGATATCGCCATTGATTCCATGTTGAGAAACAGGTGTGATTTAATGAGGGATTTCTTGGCTGGGAAACATGTCGACTGGAAACCTGAGAAGTGGATTAGAGAGTATGAGAGGCGCGAGGCCGGGGTCTCTTCTTCGACAGATGATGCCTCCGAAGAGAAAGGATTGGAGGTTGAATCAAAGAAGAATGGGGCAGAAATAGACAGACTCGTCGCTGCCGAAACAGAAGAAGTCGGAAGAAATGTGGAGGGAGAAGAAGTCATGGAGGAAGCTACTGAAACCCAAGGCGATGCGCCCGCAAGTCTTCCTGCGCCTACCGATGAAGCACCAGACAACGTCTAGGTTGTTCAGTTCTAAAATTAGCATTAAAATGTCGTCTGAATTAAGTCGTAGATTTTGTCAGGAAAACTGTGATTACATTTTGTATGTGTTGTTTATGTCGTATGGGATTAGGAGAACGAATTGTGATGTGTTTGTAAAAGTCGGTTGATTTGTTAATGTGACAAACTTTGCTTTTATTCGAATGACTACTGCTGATTCCTTTATTCAATCTCAACAAAATAACTAACTGAGCATATAATAAAAAACATAAGTGTTACCGGTTAAATCGCTTGAGATGCATTGCGTTCCAACTATTACGTACGAGAACCCCTTCTAGATTCTGTAGCTTGTATGCACCTTTCCCAACGACTTTCGTGACGAGGTAAGGGCCTTCCCAATTCGGACCCAATTTCCCGTCGCCTACTTCCCTGGTGTTCTGGAACACTCTCCGTAAGACCCAATCTCCAGCCTTGAAATTCCTACTTCTAACGTTTTTGTCGAAGTATCTGGCCATTCTCTGTTGATATGCTGCCAGTCGAATGGAAGCTCGATCTCTTGCTTCTTCAATCGTGTCGAGATTGAAATTCATCAGTCGTTGATTGTTTTCTTCGTTGAGATATTGGTAGCGTGTTGAAGGAATAACTTCTTCAGTAGGTATGACGGCTTCCGTTCCAAATGCTAACGCGAAAGGGGTTTCGCCTGTTGAAGACCTCGTCGTTGTCCTGTATGACCATAATACCCCTGGCAGTTCGTCGGCCCAGGCTCCTTTAGCTTTCTCCAACCTTTTCTTCAGGGTGTTCAGGATCGTTTTGTTGGATGATTCGGCTTGTCCGTTCGCCTGTGGAAAGCGAGGGGTGGAGAAGTTCAACTTTATGCCCCAATTCCTGCAAAAGTCTTGAAAGTGGTGGCTAATGAACTGTGCTCCGTTGTCGGTCACGATCTCCTTTGGTATGCCGAATCGGCAGATGATGTTTTTCCACACGAAAGTTTGGGCTTCCTTGTCGCGTATTCTGGCAAATGCTTCTGCTTCTATCCACTTTGAGAGTAGTCTGTCATGACGAGCATGTACACTCGTTGGCCAGGTGCCGTTGGGAGTTTCCCAACAATGTCCATCCCCCACTTCATAAATGGCCATGGCGACAAGATGGGGTTCAGTTTCTCCGGAGGGAGGTGAGGTATTGGTGCGAATCTCTGGCATTTATCGCACTTCTTTGTGTATTCAGATGAATCGAATCTCATTGAAGGCCAGTAATATCCTGTCGTGTGCGCTCGTTGGGCTAGGCTCCTGCCACCAGAATGATTCCCACATTCCCCTTCATGCAACTCTGACAGAACATGTTGCGCTTCGTTAGGAGTGAGACATTTCAAGTAAGGTCCAGTGATCGATCTTTTTAACAGATGTCCGTCAACAACACAAATCTGGCTGACTGTCTCTGAATTTTCTTTGCTTGAATTCTGTCATCTGGAAGTATGCCGTCTTGCAGATACTTTATGATCGGTGTCATCCAACTGTCGACAGTGTCGAGCGCCGCTACAATCGCTTCTTCATTACAAAATCGCGGGCCAGTTTAAGTACACGATTGGAATCGTTCGTGACTCGTTCCCCTCCATTGTCGAACCAAGGGTTGCCAGTGCGTCAGCCTGGCAGTTTTCGCTTCTTGGGACCTGTATGATGGAAAATTTCTCAAAAGCTCGATCGTAGGTCTCTTACCTTTCGTAGATAAGAAGCCATGGCTTGTCCTCTGGCTTGATACGACCCTTCAATCTGGTTCACAATCAACTGGGAATCAGTTTTTACTTCAATATCTCTAGCCCCCAATTCTTTAGCTAGTGACAGCCCAGCTACCAATGCTTCGTATTCCGCCTCGTTATTTGTAACTCGAAATCCGCACTTGATTGCTTGCTGTATTATGTCGCCGGTTGGAGTTATAAGCATGACCCCAAGACCGCACCCCTTTTTATTACTTGCCCCGTCGACCGCTAATTTCCAAGGTATCTTTCGATGGATGCAGTTGATATTGACTTCGGTTGCCGTAAGTAAACTGGGGGTAAAGTCGGCTACAAAGTCAGCCAGCGCCTGTGATTTGATAGCGGTTCTGGGCTGGTAAGTGATGTCGTGCTCTCCGAGTTCGATTGCCCACTTCATCAACCGTCCTGACATTTCCGGTTTATGAAGTATCCTTCTCAAAGGATAGGTCGTGTACACCGTGATCGGGTGCCCCTGGAAGTAGGGTCTGAGTTTTCTTGCTGCGGTAATGAGGGCGAAGGCTAATTTCTCCATCAAAGGGTAACGCGACTCTGCACCCAACAGTGCTTTGCTCACGTAGTAGACTGGTTGCTGGTCTCCTGCTTCTTCTCTTACTAAGACTCCACTGACCGCCTGCTCCGAAACACCCAAATATAGGAAAAGTCTCTCCAAGTCGTGTGGTTTGGACAGCAAAGGTGGTGTGGTGAGGTACAATTTGAGCTTTGTCAATGCTTCCTCACAGGCGGGTGTCCAGTCAAAGCTGTTTCCTTTCTTCAATGCTGAAAAGAACAAAAAGCTCTTATCTGTAGATTTGGAAATAAACCTATTTAGAGCTGCGATTCTCCCAGTTAGTCTCATGACATCTTTTGGGCTGGATGGAGACGGGATGTCGAGGATCGATCTGATCTGTTCCGGATTCGCTTCGACCCCTCGTCGAGTGACCACGTACCCCAAAAATTTTCCTGAAGCAACACCGAAAGCACATTTAGTTGGATTTAGTTTCATTCCATACCTATCCATGATGTCGAATGCTTCTTTCAGATGATTTAGGTGCTGCTCCGATTTGATCGACTTCACCAGCATATCGTCGATGTACACTTCCATGGTTTTCCCAATTTGGCTGTCGAACATCTTGTTGACGAGTCTTTGATACGTTGCTCCTGCGTTCTTTAGGCCAAAGGGCATTACTTTATAACAAAAAATTCCCTTGTTGGTTACGAAGGCTGTCTTTTCTTGATCGCCCGGGTGCATGAAGATCTGGTTGTAGCCTGAGTATGCATCCATGAAACTTAATAACTCATGTCCCGCCGTCGCGTCGACCATAGAGTCTATGTGTGGAAGTGGAAATGAATCCTTTGGACAGGCCTTATTCAAATCTGTGAAGTCGATGCAAACTCTCCATTTCCCGTTCTTTTTCTTCACCACAACGACATTTGCGAGCCATTCCGGAAATTGGACTTCTTTTATAGCTCCATTCTCTAATAACTTCTGGACTTCTTCGTCGATGATCCGGTTCCGTTCTGGGGCAAATTTTCTTCTTTTCTGCCTAACCGGGGCATACGCTGGATCCACATGCAATTCGTGGGTCATGAGCGTTGGGTCGATCCCTGTCATCTCTGTGGGACCATGCAAAACTGTCGTGTCGGCTCTTCAGAAACTCTATGATGTCGGCTCGGAATTTCGGATCTAGTCCAGCTCCAATTAACGCCTTGTGATCTTCAAACTGTGGATGAATCTGAACCTCGTCGAGCTTCTCTATGTTCGGTAATGTCGGCTCTGAAACTCGAGGTTCGACCTGTAATTGCTATGCTGACTCGTCCTTCGCTTTCAGAGTAGTCTGGTAACAACTCCTGGATGCCAACCTGTCGCCTCTGATTTCTTGTACCCCCATTTAGTAGGGAATTTCATCACCTGATGGTAGGTTGACGAAACCGCTCTCATATCATGAATCCAGGGCCTCCCCATTATCAGGTTATATGCGGATGGGCATCCATGACTAGAAATGTAGTCAGTTTGTTGATTCCAGCAACGTATACCGGAAGTGAAATTTCACCCATCGTGATCTTCTGTTCCCCACTGAACCCGATCAACACTGTCGTCCGCCGATTGATTTTATCCAACTCTGTCCCCATGTCGGCGAGGGCGCTGGCGAAAATTACGTTTGCCGAGGAACCTGTATCAATCAACACCCGTTTGACCAAAAATTCGCCACCTGCAAAGAAATGACCAGTGCATCATGGTGCGGGTTTAGGGTGTGAGATTTTTCATCGTCTGGGAACTCCAGGGTCAATTCTGTGAAAGCTTTTTCTTCAGACGATGTAGTATGAGAAACATTATTGATCAGAGCCCTTGTATGTCGCTTGGCAGCCGAGTAAGTTGTTCCACTAATTCCCGAACCTCCTGAAATAACGTTGACTGTGTTATTTATAGGGGGTGGTAGGACAGGATCTTCTCCCTGGTTGGTTTTCTCCTCCCTTCGTGACATGGTTGCCTTTCCCTTATCTGTTAGCAAGTCCCTGAGGAAGCCTTTGTTTAGTAACTCCAAAACCTCTAATCTCAAGGCTACGCACTCCGCTGTCGTGTGACCGTAGTCTCTGTGGAACTCACACCACTTCCTGGTGTCTTTTCGTCGAATTGTCTCTGCTGCTGCGCGGAGGCCACTTTACTTCATTCCCCATCTTCTTAAGCACGGTGACCAGTTCCCGGAGAGATCGTAAAGTTGTAGTCCGGTAGCCTGAGTTTGCTTGCTGGTTGCTCGTCCCTGTGTGACCTTTGTCTTTTTTCGACATTTGGGTAGTATGGTCGCCGCTCACCCCTTTGTTGGTTCCTTTTTCCCTATGAGAATGGACATTGCTATCGTGTGGCCTGGGAGCAACAGGCCTTCGGTCAATCCGGGTATTCGCAACATCTGCCCTTCCGTTATTTCTTTTATCTTCTTCCCACCTTATTTCTACCTGGGCCCGTGCCATTACTTGTTCCATGTTGTAGCATCGAAATTTCGTCAACTTCTTGTAGAGTCCGCTGTCATAAAGTAGTCCGTTCCGGAAGGCTTCTACTGCTGTAGGTTGGTGGAGATCTGGAACCGTGATTCTCTCTCGGTTGAATCGAGCAACGTAGCTCCGCAGAGATTCTCCCCTTCCTTGTTGTATAGAATTAAGGTCGTCCGAAGTTTTTTCTATTTTGCATGAACTTGCAAAGTGTTGCACAAACTTGTCAGCTAGCTCTTGGTAGGACTCGATTGACCTGTAGGGAAGGTTGATGAACCAAGTAAGGGCAGGTCCTGCCAGAGTCTCGCCAAAGCATCTGCACATTCCAGCCTCCCACTGACTTGGGGACAGGCCGGTGGACATCATCTTGTATTTGTAGTGTACGACATGGTCGTCTGGATCGGCAGATCCATCATACGGCTTCATCTCCGGAGGGCTGAATTTTCGGGGTAAATCAATAGCAACAATAGACTCCGCAAATGGGGTGTCAGAAATCGCTCCATCCAGCCCTACTTTTCCTAACCGGCAACCTTACCCCTGGTAGTCTCGACATTATTGCTTCCTTGAATTCGATCATCTCCTTCCTGATTGAAGTGGCAATCTGTTGGGTTGGATCGATGAGAGAGACCGGTTCTTGCAGGATGGGCTGTTGATTGTTGTTTGGACCTTCTGTCATAAGCGGGATTGTTGGGTTGCTCGGGTCGTCTGGATTGCTTGTTTGGCTCAAAGTATTAGTATGCGGAGGATTGGATGACATCAGCTCCATCTTTCTCTGTAGATTGTCATTGGCACTTCGCATCGTTTGATTTTCTTCTTCTAGGGGCTTGCAACCGTTCTTGGAGCATGGCAAGCTGTGCCATCATGGGATTTGGGTTTTGCTCATTGCTCGAGGCCATTTGCTGCGTTGCTATGTCTTACTTTTACGAAATTCGCTTGGTAGGCCCCACGGTGGGCGCCAAATTGTTGATCCTGATTTCGGTCGAGGTCCACAATTGAGAATGTGTAGGGGGGGCACAAGCGAACCTGCAAAATAAGAGTGAGCAAAAGAGATTTACTGCCCACCGGTGTGATGGAAACCGTAGGCTCTCCGACGCTCAAGTTAGCCGAAGAATGAGAGAATTTAAGTAGAAAGGGTTCAGGTGTTAGGATACCTAAACCACTGATCGATTGCCGTGAGGGCGGACTATTGGATATTATCTGATGTTAGGAGTTCTTTTTTTCGGATCCTTCTTTATTCTTTGCCTTGCTCTTTTATAGGATTCCTCTTCTGCCCGTTGGAAACCTCATTCGTCGTCTCATAATTTCAGGTCTTTAGATCTCATAACCGTTGATTTCATGATGACGGTCATGAATTCGGATCCATTCTCTGATCTTAGTAACTGGTGTCCGTTTGTCTGTCTTTAATGAATTTGGGTCATGAGGCGGCCCATGGATCTTCTTCTGGGCTTCAGGTCTTGCAGCTGGCTTTGGTGGTAAAAGTCGATTTTACCCCTGGCCCAAATTTGGCCCGTACATCTATAAGCGATTATACACGCCTTGCGAGTAACCTTTATATTCTAACACTAAGTTGGTTTTTTATATATAAGATGATGTTTGAGATAAACCATAGATGTGAATCCGTATTTATATTTAATCGAATAAATCTCAAACTTACATGCAAACCAGTAGCTCAAACTGATTTGATCAGATGAGACTTATTTGTGGCAGTGTTTCTGGGACCCCCATTAACAAGACTTCGGTATATCACACTTTGAAGCAGTGGATACTAGGACGATTTGATTCCATTCAAATGATTCTACGAATCTAGTTTATTAGGTAAGTACCTAAACCCTTACTTGGTAAGTTGTAAGTTTCCCCCGATCTATTAGCCCTTGTTCATAGTTACGTAAGTGGGCCATTGTCTAGCTAGCTAAAGGTGGATATTATTTCGTGACACTTGTATGTGGGGCATCGCGTTATGGTTTGGTTTTCTTTTGAAGAACACATCGGAAACTTTTTGGAGTTTCGACCGAAATAGACGAACAGAACGGATAAAGTTTAAAACATCAGGTTTGACCATGATGAAAATACTTAAGCAATAAGTTTTCTCATATACTTGAAAGAGTATAGTATTCTTTCATGAGGACTCCTCCCGGAACACGTCAGTTTGACGGTGTGTCGATCGGAGAAACCGAATTTTGTTGGACATGATAAGGTTATCATGAGTCGCTCTGACTAACCATTTTCCTTCAAAATGGGATAAGCATTAATAGTGCAATACTTATTTTGAATAAGGTTCCATAAAATCTGTTTGACAGATTTCATATTAGATATGAACAGGAAAGAAACTGGGCTTTCTCACTCCTGATGATTTGGGAATGCTAGGCATACGTTTGGATGATACCAAACTAGAACCCAAATTGGATAAGTGCCTAATGTAATTGGTTATCCTAAGAAAACCAAAGTATAGTACTTATACAACTCACTAGAGAACAATGTAATTGTTGCTCACCATGCGGTTTTCCTAAGAGGAATACCGATATGCAATGGTAAGTGGGAGGATAGTAAAACTCGATGAAAAATCGGAGTTATACTATTCAAGGCACCAAGTCCTTAATGGAACACATATAGTTCATCAAGGATGTAACTATACCAATAATCTTCGAATACACAAGAACCGCGTAGATCGGAGAGAGTCAGAAAACAACCTGGGGTATGGGTTTCTGATCTCACCTCATAAAGATGTCAATCTATTGAGGAATACGAACTGACTACGTGTGAGGAAGTGATACAAGGTATCGACTCCCTATTATGGCAAAGTGCCATGAGTCCGAAATGGATTCCATGTATATCAACTATGTTTGGACACTAGTTATTATACCGCAAGGCATTATGCCTATTGGTACTATATAAGTCTTCAAGGAAGACATACATGGAAGGCAACATACCAACGTACTAAGCTAGGCTTGTAGCGGAAAGATATCATAATCAACATTATGTTGATTACAATGAAATCTTTTACATGTTGCCACGTTAAATCCATTTGGATAATGCTTGTTGATGCTGCATGTTTCATTTATGAAATATGGCAGCTGAACCGAAAAATCGCTTTCCTGAAAATGAAACCTTTTGGAGGATGTTTACAACATCCTGGCGGCTTTGTCGTACCAAAACTAGCAAACAAGGTTTGCAGGTTATTCGATCCATAGAGGGATTAAAGTAAGCATTACGTTCTTGGAACTAACGTTTTGATGTAATCATAATGGTGTATGACTTAATTCAAAATGAAATGATTCTTGTGTATATAAGGAGGTTAGTGGGAGCACACTGACAATGATGTCCTAAATAATGATGATATGTCATTTCTTGGAAATGATATTCCCATATAACAATCGGTGAAAGCTTGGCTTTCATGAAAATTCTCCGTAGAATTCTTGGGAGAAACAACTTTTATTCTAGGAATAAAGATCTACTCGGATAGATTTAAAGTTGTTAACACTCTCTGAGAACTCGTACATTGAAAAATGTACGTGACCTGGTGTCTCATACGTTTTGAGCATATGGAGTCACAAACGGGTCAATCCAAGTGATAGTCACTGGATTGATATTAAAAACATCCATTAGTATCTTAAAGAACTAAGGATGATGTCTTAAAACTATGGAGAATGAGAACTTGAAGTGATTGGGATCACAGTTTTCTAACCGATAAAAACAACGGTACAATACAGTTTGAATAACGGAACAGTGAGCTGGAAATCTTCCAAGCAATATACTGTAACCGAATAAACAACAAATGCGGGTCATTGCTGCGGCTGAGGCAGAAATAGAAGCCATCTGGGTCATTAACAAATCTAATTAGATTAGATATAGTTCTGTTATCAGCTGTGCTAGGCTACAGCGCATACTAAAGAATTAATGGTCTCATCAACGATCCAGATATATACTTCGACTATTCATCTGATTCGTTCGGATCATACATCGTGGCGATGTGATGATCGAATAAATTGCATCAGACGATTGTGGATGCTGGAAGAAGACGAGGTCCACAATCAGAATTTGTAGATTGGAGGCATTAACGATCCTGCAAAACAAAGATAAAGTGAACGGGAGTAGACTACCACCGGTATGGTGGGTGCCGGGTACACTCCGACGCTCAAGTCAGTATAGTGAAATGAGCTGCCATTATGTAATATGAGGAAATAAGGCTTATTGTTACCTTACTTTCTTTTGATAGCCGTGAGGGCGGTGACAAAGGAATGGAATTCTCAGAACTTGTGTCAGAGAATAGAAGTTTTTAAGAGTGATGTTCAGCCTGCCTTGAACCTTGAGTTATCTTCCCTTTTATAGATCTGAAAAGAGATTATTTTGTAGCTGTGATAAAAGCTGGCAGTGGGTCCACAACGTGCTGATATATCTGGCTATGGAACCCACAACGTGTCTTGGATCCAACTTTCGGCTTTGCATGTGTTTGTGTTTAGAAAAAGTAAAAATAGTTAGTAACAATCATGTCTTATGCTGTCTATTTTATTTAGCTTTTTATTTGTAGTGTTCTGTACCGATAGAGTAAAGTCTTCTGGGCTGGGTTTTCTAATATGTTTTTTAAGGGCCAATATTTATGGGCTTTTAGTATTGAATCTTGACGTGAAAAGACAGTTTTACCCTCGGGTCCAAATTTGGCACGTACAGTTTGTTCCCTACTCTTTAAGTCAAAAGGTTTTTGACTTTGAGAGTAATAAATCGAATGTATCATCTGGGATTTGCTCTTTAGTATGTAAAACTTATTCTTAATCGTTTGGAGTAGTCATTTAATCTTAACAAGAATGATTTTCTGAACCAGTTGAAGATCAGGATTCTGTCTAATTCCACCTGAACAAATGAGGAATGTTTCCTGTCGACTGAACCTGGTGAAGGTCAGGATAATCCCCATGCTACGGGTCCGTGGACCAGGGGAATTACTCATGTCGCCGGGCCAGCTGAAGGCCAGGTTTTGAAGTTGACTCTATGTGAGCCAATGGGGAATGTTCCCAGTCGACTGAACCTGGTGAAGGTCAGGATAATCCCCATGCTACGGGTCCATGGACCAGGGGAATTACTCATGTCGCCTGGGCCAGCTGAAGGCCAGGTTTTGAAGTTGACTCTATGTGAGCCAATGGGGAATGTTCCCAGTCGACTGAACCTGGTGAAGGTTAGGATAATCTCCATGCTACGGGTCCATGGACCAGGGGAATTACTCATGTCGCCTGGACCAGCTGAAGGCCAGGTCTTATACTTGACTCTATGTGAGCCAGTGGGGAATGTTCCCAGTCGACTGAACCTGGTGAAGGTCAAGATAATCCCCATGCTACGGGTCCGTGGACCAGGGGAATTACTCATGTCGCCTGGACCAGCTGAAGGCCAGGTCTTAAACTTGACTCTATGTGAGCCAGTGGGGAATGTTCCCAGTCGACTGAACCTGGTGAAGGTCAGGATAATCCCCATGCTACGGGTCCGTGGACCAGGGGAATTACTCATGTCGCCTGGACCAGCTGAAGGCCAGGTCTTAAACTTGACTCTATGTGAGCCAGTGGGGAATGTTCCCAGTCGACTGAACCTGGTGAAGGTCAGGATAATCCCCATATAATGTCATGTCGATTGGAATATCATAACACTGTCGACTGGAAAAACAACTTGGAACATTCTTTCTTGCTCATCGATTGGAGTGTTCATACAATAAACTCACCACAAACTTGTCGACTGGAATATCTGCTAAGTTTTCATACTTACATGTCGACTGGAATATACTTATATCACGTCTTCATGTATTGTCGACTGGAATGTACCTGCAAACATATACCTGTCGACTGGAATAACAACTAGAAACATTCTCTCATGTTCGTCGATTGGGGTGTTCCTACAAAGATCTTACCACATACTTGTCGACTGGAATATATGCAAAGTTTCATACCATATACTCGTCGACTGGAATATTTACATCAAGTCTTCATGTAATGTCGACTGGAGTGTACTTGTCGACTGGAATATATTTGCATCACGTCTTCATGTAGTGTCGACTGGAATGTACCTGCAAACATATACCTGTCTACTGGAATAACAACTTGAAACATTCTCTCATGTTCGTCGATTGGGGTATTCCTACAATGATCTTACCACATACTTGTCGACTGGAATCTCTTATTCATGTCGACTGGAATATATTTACATCAAGTCTTCATGCAGTGTCGATTGGAGTGTACCTGCAAGGATCTTATCATATACCTGTCGACTGGAATACTCCTGCAAGGATTTTACTGTACACCTGTCGACTGAGACGATCCTGTAAGGATCAAATATTCACCTGTCGAAATAGCATATATGACGACTGAAATAACCTTCTAAAATGTAAATGTCACCGCCTAATATGGGAATGTCGACTGAAGACGATCTGCATATTTAGAACATAATGTCGACTGAACTAATCCAATAATGACTTCATGCATGTATCTCGATTGGATTGATTATATGAATCATTATGCTCTTTGATTCGAGTTTACTTTTGTAGAATGAAACAAGATGTCGGGGTTTACTCTGCAGGGAATAAATTCATTGACAGATGTCAACCAATCGCCAAAGATGTCTACACAATGATAATATCCTTGGAAGATAGTAAGGAAGTTGGGCTTGTGGGTTTGGAGCCCAAGTTCATTTACTGAAACCCTAGTGGGGTTTTCGAGGTGTCTTTTGGAGGGAAATTGAGGCGCCTAAAAGGAGAGTATAAGAATGAGTATTGAGTCTCATTTGGTCTCAAACAAAAATTTCTCTCGGTTGGCAAGCTTAAGGGAGCTCTCAAGATTTCAAGGTATTCTTCATAATCTTCTTCGTATTCTTCAACATCTTCAAATGTTCATATTGTAGATTCAATTTGTTCTAAGTCAATAGGCCGCTAGATCTTGAAAAACATAGTGAAACTTACGGATTTTGTTTATGGTTTGGACGTGTTTTGATCTTCAAAGGGGTAGAAATTTTTAGGACATTTGTGTTTGTTGCTTGGAAAATGTCGAGTGAGGATTCGTTGGGTAGTTTAGGTGCTCAAATAGACAAGTATATTGAACAACCTATGAGTAATTCAAGCGATGAAGAAACTATTAGGGATTGGTCGTATGAAGATTTTAAAGAGGCTGGAATTGTAACTATAGCTAGACCACCGTTAGGAATACCCACCGAAGATACGCCACTCAGATCATTACCTACAATTGAGGAGTCGAGTGAGATCCCAAGTACGAGTGAACCGACAAATATCTTAACCAAAAATCCAGCTAGTCGAGTGACTGAAAGATCGATGAGAGAGATGAGATTGAAATATAGATTTCCTTCATCAATTGAAGTAAGGTTAGCATCGCCGACTGAAAGGATAGACTACAGAATTCCTGGGTGGATTGGGTTTTATGAACGTCCCTTTATTGATGGATTCAGATTCCCCGTTCCAAAGTTAGTATGGGAAGTCTTGAATCATTACCAGCTGGCTCCATCGCAACTAATGCCAAACACTTGGAGGATTCTACTGTCGCTTGAGTGTATGTCTTTTGAATTGGGGATCGTGTTTGGGGTGCGAGAATTATTGTATACTTACTATATGAAAGAACACCTGAGAGAAAAAGGGAGATATCACCTGTATCTACGCCAAAAGAGGGAGCACTTGGTATTGGGGCTTACAACAAATGATAGGGGTGATTGGCAAAAAAGTTATTTCTTCGTGAGAAGAGAGTGTGTGTTTGGGTCGAATGGGAGTGGAGAAATACCTGAACATTGGAATTCGTCGAGTGAGTATTATTTCACCCTTTTAAATTCTATATTACAACTTGTATGATTGTAAATATTCTTCTTGATCTTCTTTCAGGTCTTCAGCTGAATAGAACATTCGATACTACTCAACGAGCCGTCGCAAATACTAACCGCATCCTCGGTTTGCCTGACTCGAAGAGGAATTGGAGAGCGGCTTTAGACGAGAGGAGATTGAGGTTAACTCCGCTGTGGAAAGAAGTGGTTTATTCTGAAGGTACTCCTTTGGCTTTGATTAAGCATATTTTGGCAGTGATTTTGTGCACTTGGGCGATTGAGGTTACATTTGGGAGGCTGCTATTTCTAACATCCCTGACTCCTGAAGAATTTTTATGCGCAGCTGAGATGATGTCGGGTC
>SKCR01004158.1:0-26533 GCA_019454045.1 Zanthoxylum bungeanum | reverse complement strand
ATTATAATTTCCATATTATATTTAAGGGAGATTAATCTAAATTAAAATAATAAAAGCTTCACCTTATCCCCAACGGAAAATTAACTACGAAACATTAAAGAAAAGTAGAAGAAGAATTACTACTATTACTGAAAATTAAAATACATAAATTAAAAATTTTATTTATATATACAAAAATAGATGCTTCCTATAAAATCAGGGAGAATTTCCCAAGGAGAGCATGAAGAAAAATGAATCTGGCGGCCTCCTTTTATAGGCATATTTTGGTCCAGCGTCGCGACGCTAGAATTGCACTAGCGTCGCGACGCTGGGTGCAGTAATGGGAGTCCACGCGTACGTTGACCACGCGGCTGTCGGCTGCAATAATTGTGACACATGTCATGCTCTGGTTGGCTGGCGATGCGGTCCAATGAAATTCTGCCACGTGTCAGCTTGTGATTGGGTGGAAATTCGGTCTAATAGAATGGTGGCACGTGGCGTGCTCTGATTCATCGATTATTCGGTCCAATAGGAAGAGGACACGTGGCACGCGCTTGGGTTGGTCGAAAAGGATGTTGACACGTGGCGGCCGGCTCACGTTAGCAGAACCGTTGTGATGGTGACACGTGGCACGACGCACGTTAGCATGATCGGCGCACGTTAGCAAATTTTGACCAATCAAATTTTGACACGTATAAAACGGCGCACGTTAGCAGGTCCGGCGCAGGCTGGGCGTCGCGACGCGCAATGCTTCAGCGTCGCGACGCGGAAAAAGACCAAAATATTCCTGTTGACGCATTTTTGTCCGTTTTTGCCCCAAATTGCCTCCATTGCTTTCCAAACTTTATTTATCTGCAAAATAACAACAAAACACATCAAAACGTTCATAAAACTCGAGAAACAATACAAAACATTAGGCTAAATGAGTGGGAATAAGTGATGTAATTACCACTCATCAGTTCCCAGAAACTCATCTTAATATAGATTTTAGAAGGGGGTGTGACAACTCAAGTGTCGGGTGTGTATACTGGTGAAACATGTGGAATGTTTTTAAAACCTCTTTAGGGGAAAGCCTAGGTGAACCTTGGGGGAAGCCAATGGGGCTTCGGTGATATAGAGGCTTTAGCCATGAACCCTCTCACCCTTAGATATCTTTGGGACAACGGTGTATTGTCGTGATTGAGTTAGTGGGAAAACAACATATTTTTATATCCGATTGTGTTATTTGTTTACCGGGTCCCGAGAGTGTGCAGGCCCGCGTGCGTATGCTATGAGATAGCTCGTGAATTTCGGTATCCTATCTTATTATGGGTCTGTAGCCTCCTAAAAATGAGAATTTGGGTACAAAGGCTTCGTGTTGGCTGACTTACACGAGACATGTCCCTTGGTAAATGCCGCACAAGCCATTTTCCGTTAAGACAAAGTTGGTCCGTGGCAGTTGGTATTAGAGCCCTTGGTTGGGCAAATGGAATGTTTACGAATGTAAGCGAATGTTAATGAGTGGAAGTTAACATCATAAGGCCAGTGTGAAGTCTCGGTAAAGGAACAACTCGATAAGAAGCCGTGAAAGTGCGCAATGGTACGCGCGGGGAAGTGTAAATCCCCGAATGTTGTTGATTGATGTTGGACAATATGAGAGCACTTGAGAAGTGCTATTTTCATATGCGGTTGGCTCAGGTGTAGTCAAATTGTCCGGGTGAGACCCGAAGTGGACGTGTAACTTGTCTACGAGAGACAAGCAATCGCTCTATGCACCGTGAAGGTGTGAGAAATATTTGGGATGTGCGAGAAATATCATGAGGGTGCCGATGTGATATTGACATATATAAACGTGTTCATGAGAACCCGATGTGGGGTTGATTGAAGTTGTGAGTGGTTCAAAAGGGCGTGAAACCTTTTTCCATGGCAGTTGGATACTATAACTCGATGGGAAAGTCGAGATGAGTAAGCCATCTCGTTTGAGGCAAGCGAGCATGTTTCTAAATCTCCAGACAAACTTCTGAATCGGACCACACAGATGAAATCTCTCTCGTACAAAGTCCTATAATAATGTGTTTGGTTGGGGTTTTGGAGGGGATGGGAGGGGAGTGGAGATGTTATTTTAATTTATGTTTGTTTGATTTAATTTTTTTAAGGGGAAGGGAAGGGAGGGGAGGGGAGCAAAATCCCTCATAAGCCAATTTTAGATTTCCTCCAAAAGTGGGGGGGTTTTGGAGGGGAGAGAAAGTGAGCAATTAAAATTTTAAATACATTGACTAAATTATCCATACTTATACATTAAAATCCAAAATTGTTCTAATTACAAATCTCTCTTATATTTGCTTCACCATTCAATTCTTCTAATTCACTTCTCTTATATTTGCTTGACCATTAAATTCTTCTCTAATATAAGCCTATATTGTTTTAATTTTATTTATAAAAGGCTACAGGGATAAAATAGTAAATTAGTTTTAAAATATCTCCCCTCCCTTCTTGAACCAAATATATATCTAATTAAAAATCCTACACTCCCCTCTCATCCCCAATGGTCTGTTTGGTTCAACAAAGGGGAGGGAGGGGATGTAAGGGAAGTAATTTTAATTAAATATATGTTTGGTTCAAATGAGGGGAGGAGAGAGGAGATGAGTGAGTTTTTAATTAGATATATGTTTGGTTCAAGAAGGGAGGTGAGTGATTTTAAAAGTAATTTACTATTTTATCATTGTAGCATTTTATAAATAAAATTAAAACAATATAGGCTTATATTATCTTTGAATTAAACAAAGAATAAAATTGAGGAAGAGAGAGCGTACTTGAGAAAATAGAGAAGAATTGAATGATCAAGCAAATATAAGAGAAGAGAATAAGAAGAATTGAATGGTGAAGTAAATATAAGAGAGATTTGTAATTATGATAATTTTGTATTTTAATGTATAAGTAGGGATAATTTAGTCAATGTATTTAAAATTTTAATTGCTCACTTTCTCTCCCCTCCAAAACCCTCCACTTTTGGAGGGGAGCTAAAATTGGCTTAAAAGAGATTTTACTCTCCTCCCCTTAAAAAAATTCATCATCTCTCCTTCAAAACCCCCCAACCAAACACACTGTAAGAGATATATTTGATCAAGAACAAACTTGGTCTGAAGTCCCGAAATATGAGTTCCTTTATAAAATGTCCGAACGTGCTGGCCTTACACTAGGACGTGACATCCCGCGTGTGCTCAATGGACTAAAGAAAACTTTTTTTTCCTTCCTCTCGAAGGCGTTCCTCAAAAGCCAAGCGAAACCTTCTACAGTAATAAAATTGAAAAACCTCAAATCGGCACCGTATTTCTCGTCTTTGCTCTCAAATTTCATTTCCGATTTCTGCAACTAAAGGTTCAGCTCAAGTTTTCATGTTTCTTCTTTTTATTTCATGATGATTTGGTATTTATTTTTTATTCTTTTTTTTTTACTCTCTATATATATAGATTAGCTCTCGCATGCCTTACCCGCTAGCAGAACTCCTTCTGTTTAGCATCTTTATTTCATCTGATTTTCATTTTATCTCAGTGCTTTGGAATCTAAGTACGATTTTTTATTTATTTAATATTTGTTTTTTCTCATTGGGTTGGTGTAATAATTGATGGTGATCTGCTGCATTTTTTTAATCAAAGCTGAGTACTGGTTGAAGAAGTGTATTTTTTTCCTTTTGTTCTATGCATTCATAATTTGATCAGCATTAGGGTTTCATAATTCATAATGGATAATTGTTTTCCTTAAAAACTATGCCATCTCAATTCTTATTACTTGTAACAGTCGAGATTGTGTACTGTTTGCTTTTAAACAGTGGGTTAGTTAAGATTTTGATAGCAATAAGGTTTTTAAGAGTGTATTTACTCATTATGATTTTATGTACGTATCGGATGGCTCCAACTTTATATAGGCTAATGAATGTGCTTCCCTTAAATAAGCGCATCGATTGCAAGTGTCCGTTTAGAGGGGAAAGAATATCTGTATACTTAAAAAATTATAATGCTGACATTTTTAAAACTTTTTGAAGTACTGCTTTGTATCAACTGATCATTTTAAGCTTTAAATATCCTTTGTCATCTTCTATATCTGAATAATTACACGTCAGCGAACCAGCAATTGACGCTTACACCAATGTAGATAGATTTTCTTTATACTTAAGAAATCAGCTCTGCTGTTGCTTTAATTTTGTGCAAAAATATTTTAATTACATGGTAAGAACCAAATTTTTCCTTTGTACCTATACTCATAGTTTTGAATTTGTGCAGGAACTGTTTTTGCGCTTCGGTTGCTGCTGCAGTATCATGGCAGATCAACATCCCAATGAGGGTTCCAGCACAAGCAATGTTTCTGGCAAGAGTTCAGATGCAATTGTAGAGATCAATGTCAAGACTTTAGAATCCCAGGTTTATAGTTTTCAAGTCGACAAAAATGTGAGCAAAGTCTTGATCATGATTCTTGTTTCAAGTCACTGTAATAACTTATAAGTTATAACTCTTGTTTATGTTGACATTTTTAGTCATGTTGATGATTGAAAATAACAGTTTTGATTCATAGCATTTCAAATCATGAATGGTTCCAAGTTGTTGAAATTGACAACTTTATTATGCTAATTGTTTTTTTTTTTAAAATAAAACAACATTGGATTCATTTCTAAATAGTGTTATTCTGATTCAGATGCCAGTTTCATTGTTCAAGGAGAAGATAGCTAATGATATTGGTGTCCCAGTTGGCCAGCAACGACTTATATTCAGGGGAAAGGTGTTAAAGGATGAACATCTCCTTTCTGAATACCGTATCCAACCATTTATGTCATTTTTTTGTTGCATTAAAGAGTTTTGGCGTTGCATTTTGTTTGGCATATATTCTTACATTTCACTTTATGTATTATTGTTTATTCATATTGGGCTTAATTATTATCTGATGGTTCATTTAGTCATCTAAGGCTGTATTTCTGTCACTGCAATACGTGGATTCCATGACCTTTTTAGATGTTGAGAATGGGCATACATTGCATTTGGTTGTTAGGCAGCCAGCTCAATCACAGCCTTCGTCAGATGCAAGTTCTGGAGAGACAAATGGGAACAATGGTAGTCGAGGTATTGATTCTAAAATTAGGTTTCTTCTGCTGTTCTTAATTGCTAGCATTTTCTTAAAGCGATGGTGATCATTTCTAAATCAATTACTCATGGTTTTTTTAATCAATTTGACAGGTAATGAGGCCAATGCTAATGCTCATCGGGGTCGTGTTGGGCAAATTTCTCACAATGTACTTCTTGGGAGCTTCAATGTCGGGGATCAAGGTGAAGGCATTTTTCCGGACCTCACTCGGGTGCGTATGAAAACAGTTTTTTTCCTTAACCTGGTGGGCTTTAATATGCCTTTATATAAGGTTTTAACTGTTGTTACAGGAAGAGAAGGAAGGATTTGTATTTCTTAATTTCCAGAAGTTGTAATATTTGTTGATTGACTTGTAGGTTATTGGGGCAGTTATCAATTCTCTTGGAATCGGCGGTATGACCCCAACGAATGGCAGTAATCATGGCATACAGTTCTCAACTTTGGTGAGTATTTCCTTTTTCATTTTTATGTGTGTTTTTGTGCTATTTTGATGAAGGATCTTCTCATTCTTTTCTTCTACATAATTGATTTTCTCACTCGATGATAGTATGGGAGGGTCTTTTCTTAGTTTTAAATGGGAGTGGCAGGTAGACACATTTTTCCTCAACTATATTTTCAACCCTTTGGTTTGAAACATTTATATGTATGCTATCTTTTTTCCAGTCGAAAATATATTGAGCAATGCATTTCATGAACATATCTTCAGTGTTATATACAAATTCGATTCTGTTCGTGGTTTTACTATTAAATCTTCTTCTTTAAGCTTCCATAATCATTATGATGTCTCCCATCAGTAACAGTCACTGGTCAATTCATTTTCCTGATTTGTGTAGTATTCCACTGCAATTGTGTGCATGTGTAGGTGCATGTAAATGATTGTTTTGTTATTTGCAGTCAAATATTCCTGGTCAGCCACAACAAGGAAATGAAACAGAGGACTCGCGTGGGTATGTTGGTAGTCAAGGTCAAGTGGGGAATCAAGCGCAGTCCGGGCAGGCATCTCCTGCTCAACCATTCCAGTCTCAAGTTATGCAAATTCCTCTGACTGCAGCAGCTGTGCCTGTTCCTTTATTAAATGTGGTATAGAATTATCTGTTTGTGTTTTACATGTCACATGCTCTTATTATGTACGAATGTCTAATGTTATTTCTTTACTGGGTTTCAGCCAATTCCTGATTCTTTAAGTACGCTTTCAGAGTTTATGAACCGCATGGAACAGACGCTGTCCCGAAATGGTGATTATGCTAAGTCATTATCTCGCACTTTTCTGCTTGAAATAGCTTTCTAAATAACTGTTTTTGTGATATATAGGGTATCGGCCGAATTCATCTTCAACTAGCAATGAAGAAGTACCACGACCTGAATTGCCATCCAACGAACGGGGTTTGCCAACTCCTGAAGCATTGAGCATTGTCTTGCGACATGCACAAAGGCTTCTCAGTGGTCACACACTCAATGCAATCTCTGTAAATATCATGCCTAGAGCACTTCTAATGTTATTTATATTCCCCTTTTCTTTTCCTTTGTTGATCCTTTTATTTATGATCGAAATTGAGTTGTTCTCATCTCTGATTTCCATGGGTGCATTTTAATGGACTATTTTCCTTAAAATTTATCTTCAAAAAAGAAGGCATATATGTATCTGTAAATTTTTCAAATTTGAGCTTGTTTTGACATTTTGATAATTTATTTCCTTCTATTAATTGGATTGACTTTCCTTTCTACTTTTTCTGGTTGTGGAGAGGAATCTTTAATGATTTTGCTTTCTGTTACTGGACATTTCAGATTAATGAAATATCACACGTGTTATCAATAAAATATATAGTAGTAATTGGGATCAAGATTTAATTGCTTAAGAGGCACTTTATCACTTACCAGTATTGAAACAATATTTTATGATCACTCGTATCCTGTGAAAGAAAAATAAAGTTGCTGAAAATGAACCAACTTTACCACAGGGCTTTTGGTTTTTTTTTTTTTTTTTGGAGGGATAGCTTTAATAATCTGATAATTGTTATTTGTAATCGGCTGCAATAGCATATTGCAGGACGTTTGGAGCAAGAGGGTGCTTCTTCAGACCCTACTATTAGGGGACAAATTCAGGCAGAATCTGTGCAAATGGGCATTGCAATTCAACATTTAGGTTCTCTTCTATTAGAGCTTGGTCGTGTAATTTTGACGCTGCGTATGGGGCAGTCTCCGGTATGTTCTAGCCGTCTCTCTATAAATTGGTTCACTTTGTGATTGTGACTACATTTTCACCTTTTTTATGTGACTTGCAGGCGGAATCTTCTGTCAATGCTGGGCCTGCAGTTTATATATCTCCATCAGGACCTAATCCGATAATGGTTCAGGTTCGTCAATAATTTTGTATCAAATATTGGTGTACATAACATCATACGGTAGACCCGGCCACGGTTTCGGTTCGGAACCAAAACCGAACCGGATGGAACCTTAAGGTTACGGTTCCAAAATCGGAACCGAACCGAAACCCGAACGGTTCGGTTATGGTTCCACATAATTTGGAACCGTAACCTTAAGGTTCGGTTCGGTTCGGAACCGGAACCAAACTATTTTTTATTTTTTTCCCCTAAAAAATAAGGAACTGAACCGAATTTTCCGATTCGATTCGGTTCGGTTCTACGATTCCAAAAAGCTGGAACCGTAGAATCGAACGGTTGGCCAGGTCTATGATACGATTGAGGATATGGTTTGAGGGTATAAGTGGGTCTTGCTTCCCCTCGTGGTCAAAGTTTGAATAAACATGTTGATAGTTTGTAATAGTAATGTGTGTATTGGCAATATTTTTTACCAGTTGACGGATATTAACTATCATGCATTGTGGAGGAAGCATTAGAAAATTTTACTCATGTTGTTAAAGGCGCAAAAGGTCGTAGGGCCTAGGCGCGCGCTCAAGGAGCAAGGCGCGTGCCTGATAAAGATGAGGCAAATTGCAAAAAAAAAAAATATAAGTATCCAATCAACTAAATCAAAGAGAAATCACTGAAAATATATCAAAAATAATTACAATAATACAAATACTGATAATATAAATTAATATGTTTGTCGAGATTTAAAGCTCACCTCAAAACCTATCTTAATTTATTAAGGAAATGTTATACAACTTGATTTCGGTTCGGGTTAGGTGGGTCAATTCGGGTAGGGGTTTTCTTTCGCATTTTTATGAGGCGGGCCTAGGCACTTCTCAAAAGATGAAGCTCGTTTGGCCTGACCCTTCACGAGGCGTAGTGGTCTGAGCCTGAGCCTGAGCCTAAGGCATGCCTAAGCGCTTTTGAGGCGCACCTTTGGATGGGATAGAGTGCAATGTTTGGCTGGGAAAAGAGAAGGAAAACCTCTGTGAAAGAATATAGAACATAAGAGAGTAAATGAGAGTGTGGGAAGAGAAATTTGCTTTCTGCAATGAATATGATGATTTCAGAATTGCACAGGAGAGGAAGTCTCTCTCTTGGGGTTACATTCCGACAATTTTGTGTTTTTGTTTTATGTTATTGCATCTCTCCGACACTATAAGTGCATGTTTGGTATGATTTTTACACCTTGTTTGGATGAAGTGCATCATGGTTTAGTAATGTATGCTATGATATAGTATTGTATGGTATTGTACTGTAATTACTGTTATCATATTTGGGAAGATATAGTATGATATGGTTAAATAATATGATTTTGTTTGGTTTGATGGTATGATATAGTTCCAAAAATGATAAAATGACTAAAATACCCTTAATCACATAAATTCATATTAAATCCAATTTTTTTGTTCATAAATTAGATCTAATGAAATGCATAAAAAAATCTGATTAAAATATCACCAAACGCATATCAAATTATTACCCATTAATCTAAAATCAATAAATTATAATAAAAATTAATATTCAAAATAGATAACAAATATGAAAAATTTCATTCTTAATAAAAAATATTTGAAAAAAACAATCCATAATATATAAAAATTTCATCGAATTTAAATCCATGCAATCCATAATATCATCCAAAACAATCTATTATTAAAATCACACAATCCATAATTGAGAGGTGGTTTAACTATCTTTGTTTATTAATATAATATATTTAATAGGGTAGAATTGTCATTTTAAAATTTTATAAGGATATTTTAGGAGTACAAAATTATAAAATCATGACAAACCACCGAATCCATGGTTTAAAAAACTCTCCAAAATTCATGGTTTCCAAACCATGAGATTATAATGAGAAACCATATCATAAACATGGAAGTCAAAACAAACAACAATTTGAACTATACCATACTATATGAAACCATGACAAACCATGAAACAAATAAGGTGCTAGTAGAGGCAAAAAAACTTTTGTATCCCAAAAGTTCTTTTCCAGATTTTTGGTGGTGTTTGGTTGTATTTAGTGTAGAGTTTTTGAGGATTAAAAAAGTTATTTTCCCTCTGCTAGCAAAAACTCAAAATTTGGGCTTTTAGGATTAGAGGTTGGAAAGCTTTCCTTTAAAGAGTTAAATTATTTAGAATATCCTTATTTTATTTCACAACGTTATTTATTTTCTTCCACAACACAACTTTAAAAAACTTGTCTGTTAAAGTAAATTTATAATTTTTAATAAAAGCTCTCACTCACAACCAAATACCTAAAAATTCTTTGTCAAAATATCTACTTCTAAAAGATCTATTAGTAGAAGCTCTTCCCGAAAAGTTATGCTATACCAAACGGAGCCTAATTGCTGACTTCTTTTACTGCTTTCTATCAATATTTTGAAGCTTCGAAATGATTGACTGAAAGAATCTAGGCTATAATGTCCCTAATTATGCATGGCTTTCCCATGTTTACAGCCATTTCCTCTTCAAACCAGCTCTCTCTTTGGTGGTTCAGTTCCTTCATCAAATCCCATGAATATTGGTCCTGTTGGTATAGGAAATGCCCCGAGGAACGTAAATATTCATATACATGCTGGTAGGTAAAGTTGATGCATAACCTGCTGTATATACTTCTGATGGATCTAATGGTGCTTGTTATTATTAGGCACTGCGGTAGCACCCGTTCTTTCAGCAGTTGGTACCAGGCAAAGTAACGGGGATGGAGTGCAAGGAGAACGCACTACTGCGGGTTCTGCTGAGTTGGCTGGTTCGGGTTCAGTGAGGGTGTTACCTGTGAGAAATGTCATTGCAGCAGCTGTCCCATCGCGGCCTACTGGTGCTGCAATTTCTACTGCAGCACAACATGGTTTCGGCTTTCCTGTATCTCAGCTATCTGCCGACCCAGGTTTGCTGTCCACCGGTATCGATCCAGTGAATTCACAAATCAGAAACATTGTTGGTAACATGCAAGGAGAAAACCAGGTTGCTTCAGGTAGGTAGCCTTGACACTTCTAAATTGATGTAATAATGGGTGCATAGCTAACAATGCTGCTCTTTTTGTATGCAGCTGAAGTGACGTCAACAGGGCATAATTTATCTGATGGATCCAGTGCTGGAAATAATGCTGGCAATGAACAGCCCAGTGACATGCCAGTCAACAGAGTGGGTGAACTTAGTGTCTCCTTGCCCAGTACCACACCAAAAAGTGAAAGTCAGAAGGTATGCTTTGTGTACAAACAGGGATGATGCTAATGGGAATGATTTTGTGATTTCCTCTGACCAATGCTAGTAATGTAACAGCCACTATCTGAAGGTGATCAAGTACGGAATAATGAGGATATGGGGAGTGGCTTGAGCTCAAAAGATGCACCATCACGTTCATCAAATGGGGAATCTGCTGTCAAGTCCGAAGACACTTCAGGAAATGCTCTTGTATCTAGTGAGAAGCAAAATCTACAGGAGGGTGCCAAGGCTGTTCCACTTGGATTGGGGCTGGGGGGTTTAGAACGGAAGGTAAAATAATTTTGTTTGTTTTAAAATATAGCACTTTGAAGCAGCTCTTAGATCCAGATATATTGGCAAGCAAGACTCTGTAAAAAAATCCATGTTATTTTCTCAGGCAAGATCTTTGTGACTGCCAGATGGTACTCTGCTTGCTTACCCAAGTATTACGTTGATACTGTCAAGCACTTCAGTTTATTAACTATTTTCCTCCAAAGTTTATTCTGTGGCACCTTGCTTTTTTACCATGGTGTTGCATTGATGCTGTCAAGTGCTTCAGTTTTTAAATTAAATTTTCGTATGTTTTTTCCTTTGATGTCTTCTGCTATCTGATTGCTCGCAACACTGTTTTTTATGCAAACAGAGGCGAGTAAGGCAGCCAAAGACCCTGGTCAAGAGTAGTGATGGTGGAACCAGCAATGCTCCTCTTGATCAAAACTTGAACCCAGCATCTGTTGGCCAGCATCTTTTGCGAACTCTTGCATCGTCTAGCTCTGTAATGAATGGGACAGATGCAAATGTGCCGTCCTCTGGTCAATTACCCCTAGTTGAGAAGGTCACAGAGAGTAAACAGTCAGGAGGACAAGATACTGACTGCCAAGTTGACAGAGCAAGCGCTATGTCTCAAGTGCTACATGGCCCTGATTTGAATGGTCTTTTTTCAGGGTTTTCAGAGCAAACTGGGGTTGGTTCTCCAGGTGTATTGAGAAATATGTTGCAGCAGCTCACTCAGAGCCCCCAAATCATGAATACTGTCAATCAAATTGCTCAGCAGTTTGACACTCAGGATGTTGGAAACATGTTTTTGGGGTTGGGAGGTGGCGAGGGTGGTGGCATTGACTTGTCAAGAATGGTCCAACAGATGATGCCTGTTGTTTCCCAAGCTCTAAGTCGTCCTGCACCTCAGCTGTTTTCTAGCACACCTCAGCAACTTGAAAGGAGGTCAAGTGGAGTGGACAACCCTGATGATAGAATTCAGGTTCGTATACCCATCTAAAAGATAAAATATTAAAGAACCTGGGAAGTTAGTACACTGAATGAAGTGCTAAAACCTCATGTTTTACAAAAGATTTTTGATTTGTGATTCTGCTACTATCGATTTGGGCACATAACTCAAAGGTTGTATTGTAGTTTTATTGTTTTTTTGGTATTCCCACATGAAATTATATCCTTTGTGGGATTATTGTTCAATTTGCTTATGTGGGTGTGGTTGTATGATTATTGATTAAACTGTATTGTTCGGTATGTGTAAAATATGAGAAATTACTTTATTCTTGGGCATATGCATATATATGCCGGAAGGAAATGTATTCCTGATTACTTTCTATTGCCTTGTTACTGAAAGTTGAAGAGGACTTAGCTTTATCAATCTGTGTCAGTTACTATTTCCTGTTTTATCAACTTGTGTCTTGTAGATTGGAATCCGACAAATGGCTCAGATGATTGAACACTTAGAACCACCTGAAGAAGTTTTTCGTGCTATAGTTCAAAATGCTGGCCAGCTTCATGGCAATGGAAGCAGTCCCGAAGATCTTGTGGATGAGTTATGCAGTGACGAGGATCTTGCACATGTAAGTATCATACATGCAATGGTTTGTGGTGATCCTTAATACCAATCATGTTCTAGTTCTTAAGCTTTATGATTATCATGTTTTGTTTGGAGCTTAAGATATCTCTCTTTTTGGGGCCTCATGCAGGAATATACGGAGATGTTACGGCATGACATATGTCAACGACTCGAGGGTGACCCTGGGCGAGATAAGTGCTAATTTTTTCATGCATGTAAGCAAGATGTTTTAATCATGTCATAGACAGCGCCTTTACTGGTTCACAGGAGAACCTTGTACAAAATTAGGTGGGCCTGCTGTGCCATTGAGTTAAATTTGCTCTGTATGTTTGCAGTATATATATTATAATACATTTTGTGCAAGTCATCTAATATCTCTATAGTTTCAAAACATTTCAAATTTAGTCTGAGGTTTTTCTTTTCTTCTTTTAAAATTTTGGGTGCAGTATCTCCAACTATTGCAATAGGGCTTGGTGATTATCGTACCACATCAAGATTGGTTTTGGTGACTAATACTTTTGGTTAACGGCTCGATCCTAACATTGGATGATTAATGAAAGACAAATGTATAGCTTACAGCTCAAGCTCAATGGTCTTGCAGGGACGGAACACCATTAAGCCCCTCGGACTTGGGCTTGTTTACTACAGTGGCAGGAACCTGGAAGAGATATCAAGGCTTTTTTTTTTTTTTTTTTTAAAAAACGGGAAATATATTGAAACACAGCTAGACAAGCTTACAATCTTCCTGCCAAATTACATACTACTCAAATTAAGAGCTATTCTAGCTAGGGATTGAAAGGGTAGGGTATGAGGGTGTCAATATTTTTTCTCGTCCTGTTCAATCAACGAGTACGAAAATTATTCTCTTATTCGTCTTGGGCCCTTGTGCGGCTCCCCATTTACAAGTGGATTTTACCTCTATTTTAACAGAAATTTCAATATCCGTACCCGACCTGTCTAATCAATAAGTATGGAAAATTATATCGTTACCTATTCCTAATGTACCGAGTCTCTGTGAGCTTCCATCTCCACGAAAAATTTTATCATCCCTAATTCTAGTTATATTATGAGCTGTGAATTTCCCAGCTCTTTGAACATGAAGAATTCTAAATTCACTGCAGTCCTTGACTTGGTTCTGGTTACGTGAAACAGTCGAATATTTCTTTAATATTTTGCACCTTCCTGAACACTAAGTTGACAACGTTTAAAGCATTTGATTCTACTATTAAAGGTTTGGTCTTAACATGACAAAAATTTATATTTGAAATTGTTTGCGCAATTTTCTGCCTGAAGAAAGAACAACGTGTAAGGTTCAAATCTTCTGAGACAAAGTTCCAACAAATGGTGTTTGATTAAGTGAATAAGCCTTCAAGGGGCGCAAGCACACAAGTTACAGTCTTAAGGATTATGAAACTAAGAAATGAAAAATAAAAATATGCTCATTTGAGTCTTCATTTGATCGGGGTTTTGTAATCTTTGCATGAGTGAGCCTTTTATAGTGAAACTTGTAAACCGCTCGGGCGATTTCGGCTCATAACTTCCTTGCAACTGCTAGGTCATGCCTTCAACCGTTGAGTCGTGCGCCTTAACTGCCTGATCATGGAGGGAAACTGCCTAACTGCTGTAATCGTGGGATCAACTGCATCATGTGTTCGGTCATCTTGAGTCCCTTGTCGTCCTAATCGCTGCTTTGGTCGTCCTGAGTTCTTTTTCGTTCTAATCGCTGTTTCGGTCGTCCCGAGTCCTTTGTCGTTCTAATCGCTGTGTCATCTGTTGATTGCTCCGATCGCTCTTCCCTTCGTCGCTCGGCTTGCCTTTGTCCTTTATTCCTTCGCTCTTGGGCGATTTCGCTCTAGGGTGACTTTCTTTTGTCAACAATTATCCCCAAATTCACCTTGATTGAATTGGACAATAAAATCGAGGTGAATTTCTTCATATCATGGTGGTAGATGTCGGCCCACAAGTCCTCGCGTTACGACACCTGTCTAGGGTGACTTCATAATTTCTTCCTCATTTTCCGCTCTTTTTCTCATTCGACCGCACTAATTGAAGATTGGCGCTTTTTCCTCTCGTTCGGATGCACTAATTGAGGACTGGCACTTTTTCTTCTTGTAGGGGGAGGCCACTGCACTAATTGAGGACTGGCCCGATGGGCATTCCTTCTCGCCCTCGGCTAACTAGCTACCCGATCGATCTTTCAGTACAAGTAATCTGGGAAACTGGGGGGTGCAGTACCTTCCCACATAGGAACTCGGTCAGCCGCTGCCAATGGACGTACTCATCCACAACATTACATTCCATTTTACAACTCAACCTGTGTGGATGGTTGTTGGCTAACCTTCTTACATTCCATTTCACAACTCATTAAAGCAAAGCTTTTGTTTCCGACAGCCCCTTTTCCATACAGATCTTTTCTTTTCCCGGCTCTGCTCTGCTCCTTTCGTTCCTTCCCCCTTCCATCCATTCTGCTATTGAACTATTCACCAACCTACGGTCTCTACCTCCCACTATGGTCCTACTATGGAAGTTGATTTTCGTTGGTTCCTCATAGACGTCACCAAATGTTGACGACTGATTTTCATCTCAGGGGGCAATATGGGAATGTCATTTCCGGGACAAATCCTCCTTCAATAATGATTTGTTTGGTTATGGGAGATCAAGCCAAGATGTTTTGAGTAGGGTTGGCTTATGGCCGAGCGGTTGAAAGAGGTTACAGTTGTTATGTTTCTATTGTTTACAAGTTGCTATTCGGAGACCCTCCCCTTTATATACTTCCAAAACATGATACTGTTCTCATTTGCAATGTTTCTCATGTGTTACCTGATCGATTGACGGGTTTTCTACCATAGGCCTGACTTTGCTGAAAGTAAGCCTGCAGCCTAATGGTTTTTTCACATCAACTATGTTTTCTCCTCTGCCACACGCAACAATAATGGTGACAGCCTGGATGATGCTTCCGGATAACGACTCGTGTTGACACATGTAAAGGAAAATCATAGATTTTAGGTTTATGTCGGTTGCCAAATGAGAGGTTAGATAAACTGCCGAGCTTCCCAAAATCACTTATGCCCTGGCCCGAGTTGGTTTTGAGAAGGGCGTGGCCGATCTAGTGAAAAACCGATGCTGGGATACTGAGAGAGTGGCGGAACCTGGGGAAGAAGTTCTCGCTTCTGAAGGATTCGCCTGACGAGCTTCAGCGATCTTTGGTCGGCCAATAATTATGTAATAATATAGGACGTTTCATCGTCCATGCGTTGTACTTTTGAGGACGTTTTCGTCATGTGTTCTCATATTTCTCAGCTTTGTCCTTATTGCAAAGACATTACGTTCTCGTGCTCCCATAATGAGGGCACATATTTTTTCAAGTATTTACCGTTTATCGCTCTAACATGCACTTTTCCATTCAAATTCCTTAAATGACAGGCCCCGTTTGGCAACACGTTTTTTTACCTCTAAAGGGCCTTCCCAATTAGACGACCATTTGTCATATACCGGATCTTTGACACCAAGTGGCAATATAGTTTTCCACACTAATTCGCCTTTTCTGAACGATTTGGCCATGAGTTTCTGATTATACCCTCTGGCCATTTTTTTCTTTTGTTCTTCCAGACGATTTATGACATCACATTTAATATCGTCCAATTCCAATAAATTTTGGATCATTACTTCGCTGTAGTCCTCATTTGTCAATTCTTTTTGCAACATCACTCTGGTGGATTCAATATTAATTTCAACTGGTAGTACGGCCTCTTGACCATATACTAATTGAAATGGCGTGACCGAGGTACTCGTTTGCGGTGACGTTCTATATGCCCATAGAGCCTTGTTGGGGTTGGTGCTCAGAGTGCCAATCCGGACCGTATTTATGTCTGATTCATGAATACGAACATCCCCTTATTCCATAATATTACTTATTTATGGTTGCACCTCTTGTTCTTATATACGTATTCGATCTGATTACGATTAGATTGAAACTAAATGTGGTTTAGTGATATGTATATATTAGACAAAGGCCCGATAATATATAATGCAGTACACAGTTACAAAGTTAGTTTGTAATTGACATTGGGAAGTGTCACTGCTATATGAATATTATCAAACATAGTTCCTGGTCAAGATTTGCTAACACGGGTCGGTTAGTCAAATCCGTTGAGACCAGTACATGTCGTATATCGAGACTTGGTCCGATGGTTTATCCCAATGAACCATGAGTCTATGGAGACTCGTATAGACGTGTAGGTGTTTATAGTGGATAAACACTGAACGGCTCACCGAAGATTCTTAATGGATGGTACACCAACGTCAATAAGAATCTTCTCGGGTTGAGTAGCATAGTGGTCCTTCGACTTGAGACACCACTGTGGATGTATGAGACATCCTCCACACTAAGATGGCAGTCACGTCACCGATCTATTTAGATCAGACCTCCGCTTGTTCGTTGGGTGTGGATCGATCCTCAGGATATCCTGTGTGTGTCAAGAAAGGATCCGTCAGTTCTGTGTACAGAACATAGGTAGTCCATATATATATTTAGCAGTCTGTTAAATCTGTGGCCACAGTATACATCGGAAGTAAGTTCCGAGTGTTATTTAGAGATTGCTAATAGATACGTCGATGAGATAATACCTATAGAGATTTGACGTTTACATCTATATCTCTGGGATTATCTGGATACCTGTGACGGAGGGATTATACGTATGCAATGACCTCGACCTGTATGATTCAGCTAGTTTATCTGTGATCGTCATAATCTACGGGTGGATAGATTATGGACATGAAATTGGATTTCGTGACGGATATACCTGAATCTAGAGAGTCTCAATAATGAAATATACTTGTATAGCACTAGAGCAACATTAATAAATAATATTTATTATTTATTAAGTCGTTTAAAGGTTAAACGCAAGATACATGCTAAAGGGACCCGATAGTCATTTAGTTAATTATTGTGTATTTACATTTAATACTTGATTAATTTAAATACACATTAATTAAATAGTCAAATTGAGATATTTGACTGATATCCTAAATAAATATATGTATTTGATATTTAATGTAAATATTATACATATATTTAATATATTTGTATTTGATTAATTAATTAATTATTTAATTGTTAAATGATTAAATTAATTAAAATATAAATATCTTAACTTAGGATATTTGAATTAAATGGCATGGTTGCCTTTGTTGACCAAGTGATAAATATCTAATAAAGTGTTTTTTAGATATTTAATCAAGTTGATCAAATTTTTGTTAAATGAATTTGAAATGAAATTTTGGTATATATGTATACATAATTTCGGCCAAGACCCTTAATTAAATATAATGGTTATATTTTTGAGTTGCAATTGTTGACTTACTTTATTCATTAAATTGTTTGATGATTAAGTTGCAAGTTGATAAGCAAAATTAAATGAAATAAAATATCATGATATTTTGTATATTTCTCCACCAATTTCGGCCAAGGCTTCTTTTGGAGGAGGTATATATTGTTTCATTTCATTTTAGGGTTAAAGGAGTTCATTTGATACCAAAATAAACATAAAAGAAGTTGAGAGAAAAGCTTGAAGCCTAAAGGAAGATGGCTTGGAAAATTATGATTTTGTAAGTTATCTTTCAAAGTCTTCAACATGAAAATTGTTTCTACATGCTTAGCATCATTTTGTGTTGCTTTGTTGTTGTCTCTCTTCTTATAGTTTGTGTTTTATTTGGTTGTGAACTTTGATGAAAGTGTTGAGCATGTATAATGGAGAAAGCTTGTGACTAGTGTAGTTATAAGTATTCTTTTATGGTTTTGAAACCTTGTTGCTAATCTAGAGTTGTTGACCCACTCTTAGACGACCTAGATTTGATCTTGAGTTGTTTCATTGTGTTGAGACTTTGATTGGATGGAAGAAACATGATTGAAGTAATTGATTTAACCAATTTGGTCTAATTTGTCCAATTTGAAGAAATTGAAAAATTAGGGTTCATGATCAATTCCAAATTTGGGGTTTTTCATATATGTTGTGTATTTGGATGTGTATATGATGCATATAAAGTTTAATGTTCATTGGATTATATCTTGATGTGTTTTGATGCATGAAATGACAAAGTGCACAAAATGGCACTAATGTAGTGCATTCGGCCAAGTGAGTCCAATTTGGGGATTTGGTTGCTTTTGGTGTTTTGATATTTTGAACATGCTAAGTTCATCTTAGAAATGATTTAGAATCATTCAAAATTGATTAGATCAATTTCGGACTAAAATGGACAAAATACCAATATAAGGGTAATTCGGTAAATTCACTTGAATATGATTCATTTGAATTTTATTTCATAATTTGATTATTGGATAATTAAATAAATATGTTTATTTAATTAATCCGAGAAAATTTTTGAAATCGGAAGATATGATCTTCCGCCGCTTCCGCTGCGTTACCGGATTCTGCCCCTAAAACCCCTAGAAAATGGTATCAGAGCGAGTCTGATTCTAGGCCTCCATAAATGATTAGCTTGTTTTATTCAATGTTTAATCATGTTTTCTTGACTTTATACATGCATGTTATAATCTAATTTGATTAGATTTAGGGTGTATGACACTTAATGGAATATCCCCGCTTAATAAGGTTTTAAAAGTAACTAGTATTTGGAATACTTGTTTCTTGGTCCGTCTTGTAAATACGGTTTATAAATATCTTTTCGTTGACTACATCCGAGACCGTGCCTCTGCTGTGAGGGTGTAGCTGATAGAAATTTATTTATGCCGAATGTATATTAGATACTAGATAAATTCAAGCGAAAGCGGAATCCTGAACGTGCCCTAGCTGTCAGGGTTACGCAAGTAACTTGAGTTTATCATTGATAAGTTTAACCTTGGTACGTCTCCTTGTGGGCCTGCCTTCGCAGCGACAACGAGAAACGGCCAGGACCGGAACCTTGGAGTCACTAGTGAGTGATTGACATTAGTTGTCTACCTGTGAATATACGTCAGCGAGACCGTGCCTCTGCTGTGAGTCGAATATATTCATGGGGTCCTCTTCCCATTATGGAATTCGATTTAATTATTGAATTCTCGTCTTTCCGTTGGGGATTACGGCATTACGTAAAAATAGTGGGAGGCACTGCTAAGTTTAAAATATTCCAAACTTAGGCAGTGTATGTTATTAAGGAAATTGCCGCTTGTTTGTTTCCTTATTCTATAGTATATATAATTAAACTTTTATTTACTGCACACATATTATGATATGTTATCTGACTAGACTCTTGGTTGCAGTTATTCTAGAATAGGTTCTAGATACTATTAGACAAGGATATTATTAGATTAGTCTAAACCATCGGGAACTGATGTTCCGATTTTCTTGAAAAATAAAGATGGTTAGTGACTTAGTTTCTAAGTCATGATAGATAATCTAGATAGATATCCCTTAGGATATAATACTTTAGAGATAATAGTTTCTTATGCAGTAAGAATTGACTTGAATTAGTTCATGTCTCGAGATTCTTGACTGGCATTTAGAAAGCCCTATTAGGTATTTGTTTATCTAGTAATGACGTTTCTAAGCTTTAATTACCTTTAGAGGTAACGTGTCTGACACAATTTGCTAATCAGTTATTTACAATTGTTGTGAATAGTTGAATGCAAATAGTAAAGCTAAAGAAAGGAGATGCATATATTTGTGTATAGAAAATATCGATTTTCACAATACTACAACTATAGGTATTGGATACCAGATCTCCCGTCTAGTTATTTAAAAATATTAGTTAACGATTGTTTTGATATTTGATATCAGAACTTGCGACTATTGGATAGTTACTTGTTCTTAAAAAACAATTGTTATATATTTTAAATATAACTAGTAGTGTCATTGACGTAGAGATAAACATTAAGAAAAATTATTCGGTAAAGTAAATAATTTAGAACGGTGCTTTATGAATTTAATCACTTAAGTATTGGATGCTCAATCCGTATGGTAAAGGATGGTTTGATACTAGATCACACCACACATCCTTGTCCATTTAATGAATATTGTATTCAGGAAAGTGATTAAGATTTCGTTTAACCAATGATTGTCATTGGACCACCAAATTTATTTAACTGATACATTGGATGTATGTAGTTTAATAAATAATAATTGCTTAAGGTAGTTCTTTATTTCGTAACTTAGTTGATGAATTGTCATAACTTAGTTACGTGTTTCTGAAGGAACACATATTGAAAGTCTTGAAAGTATCAAGAACTTTCAATATGTTCTGATGAACGAAGATTGAACATTTTTGACTTGTTCAAATATATTCAATCTGAAGTATTTTGAAAACTTGATCCTTAAAATTCATTACTGTCTTTTGAACTGTTCAAAGATCTTTGATACGATCAACATTGAATTTAATTTAAAGCAATTAGTTCTAAGGTTATACAGTGAATATGATTCATATTCAATTTATTCTTCCACGATTCCATCTTAATGGAATTGAGTAGTGGGAGCAATCGAATCTTATATGATTTGATCGTTTGATATTGAATGTTACCGATTAGTTTCATACTCTTGGGGTTATACTCCAGTAACACTAATTCATCTCTTTAATTAATGTTCCATTATTTTCTACAGTTGCATATATGATATGTATAGGTAGAAAATTTGAATCTTGAAAAGTTTGAGATTTCAATCTTTCTTTTATATAATAGTTATATAATGGAAATTACTTACACCTCGGAGGTATAAGTAAAAGTTTATCTTTTATTCTGTTTAATAGAATATTGTATTTTATTTAATAGAATATCTTTCCTACGATTCTAAGTAATAAAATCGTTTTATTACTTGGTGTGTAACATCAGATGTTAACTATTGTAGAAAAGACTTGACTTATTGAAGTCAAATGTGAGAATGATGAATTATAAATGGAACTACGTAATTAATAAGATGAAACAACCCTTATACATCTTCTGTACAAGTCCAATAGGAAAACAGAATCATTCACGAGTATTTGATACTTAATGGTTCCATTGTTTTCTTACTGAAGAAAAATTATCCTATAACTTATAATGGAAGCGATATTTGATATCGATTCTGGAAGTTCACCATTGAACCATAGATCTAAGATTTTTCATAGCTTACTACGATCAAGTTTTGAACTTGATTAAGCTTTCATTATGAATTATTTCATGATATGTGCTAATTGTTTGCGCAGTGAAAGCATTGTGAGCTTATTAAAGGTTTGACCTTTACAGTATGACAGTGAGAAAAGTTATACTCAGCAATCTATTGTAGATTCTGAGAAAACTTATCTCTAGTCACACTAATGAACAATTAAAGATATATTGGTTAATGTTGATAATAAACTGTATATTTTAGCTAAAGAATGCAAAGTGGCGTTTTGGATGACTTATTTAGATAAGAGATCAGTTGTGATTTCCTTATTTGAAGAGTTCATTCTGAAATGGCCCTAGAGTTTGTGTTCTGCTGAGATCGCATTTAGTGTGCTAGCTTATAGAGCCTATTGTAGACTCAGATAAGTCTTCCAAAAATCTGTGTTCTCTGTTTTTGATATCGTCAGATTGTCTGATCTTGTCAAAGTATTGAGAATACATATGTGATTAGAAGGGTTAGTGGGAGCGTACATATTACTTTCTAGTGTTATATATCTTAACGACATTGTCATTATTATAGTAATAATGAGATGTTTGTGAGGTAAAAGATTTACCTAAGTCTTCTTTACTCATGAAAACAGTGGGAGTAGTCTCTGTTATATACGATATAAAATTTTTATATAAGATATAAAACCAAGAGACTTGTGAGATACTCCTATTAGTCGTACATTAGATATGATCTAATGAAGGACATAACAAGGCTATCTGTATGAAGTTAGTATAACTGTTCGACAGTTATTGTGTGTCTTATACATAGTATTCATCTTTCGTAAAGGATGATTCCTTTTTCGAAAGAGATATTGATTAGAATGTCTAAACAATATTATGTATCATTTGATGATGACATAGTGAATACTTTATTATGTGCGATTATCGATGTCGATTTAATCGTAATTGTTACGAGTTATTTTGACATCCTATAGACCATATGATAGATCTTGAAACACGTTCTTTGTGATCTTTGAGATATTAAGAACGAGTTTCTAATTCATGGAGAATATAGTCTGCAACCATTAGGGTCATATTAGTTTTGAGACTAATTATGACGTTAGACAGTCTACGTCATAAAGAGTCAGAAAGATGCAGTGGGAGTGTCACGAAAGATTCTACTTTTATATGGAATTAAATGCAACTTATAAAGTATTGACTTATGAAGTTGCATAGTGACCTTATAAAATAGAAGTTTTGAATTATTATTGTGCTTGCGGTTGTCTTCATAGTATTTTGGATTTGATCCTTAAATACTTGGACAACCAGTAGCTGTAGCACAATACTGATGTAGCATCAGAGTCATATTAATGTATAATTTAGATTCTACAAAATATGAATGATGCTGACTATGGGAAACGATGGAGTTTGTTTGACAAACTCAATATGTCATAGCGGACTTGTTTTTGTTCCTACCTCTTAAGTACTGGGTGAGCTTTTGAGGGCCATGTGCATACGATGCACATTGAGATGGGTATATGATACCGTGGATTGGCACTAGAGCAAGTGGGAGAAATTGTTGGGGTTGGTGCTCATAGCGCCAATCCGGACCGTATTTATGTCTGATTCATGAATACGAACATCCCCTTATTCCATAATATTACTTATTTATGGGTTGCACCTCTTGTTCTTATATACGTATTCGATCTGATTACGATTAGATTGAAACTAAATGTGTGGTTTAGTGATATGTATATATTAGACAAAGGCCCGATAATATATAATGCAGTACACAGTTACAAAGTTAGTTTGTAATTGACATTGGGAAGTGTCACTGCTATATGAATATTATCAAACATAGTTCCTGGTCAAGATTTGCTAACACGGGTCGGTTAGTCAAATCCGTTGAGACCAGTACATGTCGTATATCGAGACTTGGTCCGATGGTTTATCCCAATGAACCATGAGTCTATGGAGACTCGTATAGACGTGTAGGGTTTATAGTGGATAAACACTGAACGGCTCACCGAAGATTCTTAATGGATGGTACACCAACGTCAATAAGAATCTTCTCGGGGGTTGAGTAGCATAGTGGTCCTTCGACTTGAGACACCACTGTGGATGTATGAGACATCCTCCACACTAAGATGGCAGTCACGTCACCGATCTATTTAGATCAGACCTCCGCCTGTTCGTTGGGTGTGGATCGATCCTCAGGATATCCTGTGTGTGTCAAGAAAGGATCCGTCAGTTCTGTGTACAGAACATAGGTAGTCCATATATATTATTAGCAGTCTGTTAAATCTGTGGCCACAGTATACATCGGAAGTAAGTTCCGAGTGTTATTTAGAGATTGCTAATAGATACGTCGATGAGATAATACCTATAGAGATTTGACGTTTACATCTATATCTCTGGGATTATCTGGATACCTGTGACGGAGGGATTATACGTATGCAATGACCTCGACCTGTATGATTCAGCTAGTTTATCCGTGATCGTCATAATCTACGGGTGGATAGATTATGGACATGAAATTGGATTTCGTGACGGATATACCTGAATCTAGAGAGTCCCAATAATGAAATATACTCGTATAGCACTAGAGCAACATTAATAAATAATATTGATTATTTATTAAGTCGTTTAAAGTTAAACGCAAAGATACATGCTAAAGGGACCCGATAGTCATTTAGTTAATTATTGTGTATTTACATTTAATACTTGATTAATTTAATACACATTAATTAAATAGTCAAATTGAGATATTTGACTGATATCCTAAATAAATAATGTATTTGATATTTAATGTAAATATTATACATATATTTAATATATTTATATTTGATTAATTAATTAATTATTTAATTGTTAAATGATTAAATTAATTAAAATATAAATATCTTAACTTAGGATATTTGAATTTAAATGGCATGGTTGCCTTTGTTGACCAAGTGATAAATATCTAATAAAGGTTTTTAGATATTTAATCAAGTTGATCAAATTTTTGTTAAATGAATTTGAAATGAAATTTTGGTATATTGTATACATAATTTCGGCCAAGACCCTTAATTAAATATAATGGTTATATTTTTGAGTTGCAATGTTGACTTTACTTATTCATTAAATTTTTGATGATTAAAGTTGCAAGTTGATAAGCAAAATTAAATGAAATAAAATATCATGATATTTTGTATATTTCTCCACCAATTTCGGCCAAGGCTTCTTTTGGAGGAGGTGTATATATTGTTTCATTTCATTTTAGGGTTAAAGGAGTTCATTTGATACCAAAATAAACATAAAAGAAGTTGAGAGAAAAGCTTGAAGCCTAAGGAAGATGGCTTGGAAAATTATGATTTTGTAAGTTATCTTTCAAAGTCTTCAACATGAAAATTGTTTCTAACATGCTTAGCATCATTTTGTGTTGCTTTGTTGTTGTCTCTCTCTTATAGTTGTGTTTTATTTGGTTGTGAACTTTGATGAAAGTGTTGAGCATGTATAATGGAGAAAGCTTGTGACTAGTGTAGTTATAAGTATTCTTTTATGGTTTTGGAAACCTTGTTGCTAATCTAGAGTTGTTGACCCACTCTTAGACGACCTAGATTTGATCTTGAGTTGTTTAATTTGTTTGAGACTTTGATTGGATGGAAGAAACATGATTGAAGTAATTGATTGATTTAACCAATTTGGTCTAATTTGTCCAATTTGAAGAAATTGAAAAATTAGGGTTCATGACCAATTCCAAATTTGGGGGTTTTTTCATATATTGTGTATTTGGATGTGTATATGATGCATATAAAGTTTCATGTTCATTGGATTACATCTTGATGTGTTTTGATGCATGATGATTGAAATGACAAAGTGCACAAAATGGCACTAATGTAGTGCATTCGGCCAAGTGAGTCAAATTTGGGGATTTGGTTGCTTTTGGTGTTTTGATGTTTTGAACATGCTAAGTTCATCTTAGAAATGATTTAGAATCATTCAAAATTGATTAGATCAATTTCGGACTAAAATGGACAAAATACCAATATAAGGGTAATTCGGTAAATTCACTTGAATATGATTCATTTGAATTTTATTTCATAATTTGATTATTGGATAATTAAATAAATATGTTTATTTAATTAATCCGAGAAAATTTTGGAAATCGGAAGATATGATCTTCCACCGCTTCCGCTGCGTTACCGGATTCTGCCCCTAAAACCCCTACAAGCCTGACTCAAACACTCAGCCGCCACCTAGCATTGTCCGTCAACATCTTCCGAATCAACCCTTTAAGGGTTTTATTGGACGATTCTGCCTGACCATTTGATGAGGATAATATGGAGTGGTGTTTGTCTAGCGGATCCCATATTCGGCCAGAAAGCTTTAACCTCTTCGCCATTTAACGAAGTTAGTACCATGGTCTACCATTATTGTTTGTGGTTACCAAATCGATGAATGATGTGCTCTTGTATGAACTTGATGATTTGCTCTTGAGAGATCTCCACTACTGGAATAGCTTCCACCCATTTGGTAAAGAAATCTGTGGCGACGATAATGGAGATTGTGTCTCTGCTAGGTGAGATAGATTTTCCCTATCAAATCTATCGCTCATCCTATGAATGGCCATGGTTTAATGATAGTGACTATTTCGGTTGCTGGTGCCATTTGAATGGGCCCATGCTTCTGACAAGCAACACATCTCTTGGCATACGATATGCATGACTCTCCTATTTTCGGCCAATAATACCCACTCCGTATGATCAACCACATCATCTTTATCCCGGCCTGGTGAGCCCCACAAACACTTTCGTGTATTTCGGCCATAATGGTTTGGATTCTGATGGCCCTACACATTTCAATAACAGACCGTTCTGGCGTTTTTTAATATAGCACATCTCCGACATCACGTAGTTCAAGGCTTTGAGTTTCATTCTTTGATCTTTCCCATTTTCGGGCTGTCTTAAAAAA
>SKCR01004157.1:0-24458 GCA_019454045.1 Zanthoxylum bungeanum | reverse complement strand
GCGCAATTATTTATTTAAATTCGATTTAATTAACGTCGCGACGTAAGTTCGGTATTTCGGAAATATCGAACCCGAACGCGTGAGTGCACGTGCGCCCACTTTCATTTGGAAACGTGTGGGGCCCACATGACACATGTCATATTATGCATTATTTAACTCTAATGCATTGCATGGAGATAGTGTACAATGCACTCAATGGTTTTTCATGGAAATTGAGTGTTTGACACTCTAAGCCATTGCATGATTTGTGTCATAAGTTTATTATTATTTTAATAAATATTATGGCATAAATATAAATTGATTTTTGTAACAAAAATCATTCAACTTTCCTCTCTCTCACATTGCCGAAACTACATGCAGTTTTGGGCTCTCCATTTCTTCATTTTTGTGGCAAGATTTGAAGAAGTTGTGCATTAAAAATCACAACAAAGGCTAGCACCTTCAAGGGATCATACATAGGTGATATGGGAAACTAATCCTTGAGCTTGGGAGGATCAAACAAAGCTTGGAGCTGCACTTTCCACCTTGGCCGAATTCATCACTGCACAAAGGAGAAGTTTTCATTTCATCAACGCATCCGCATTCCGATTTTTATGAGTATGATTCCGCCATACTTCAATATTTTTCATTCATTTATATATATTTTGTTTGCTCTTGTTGATCTTGGGGCTTGGTAATAGAAACCAACATGGGCCTCGCCCCAAACTGATACTGATATACTGATATGGGCCTCGCCCCAAACTGATACTGATATGGGCCTCGCCCCAAACTGATACTGATATGGGCCTCGCCCCCAGACTGATACTGATATGGGCCTCGCCCCCAGATTTCCGTACTCGGCAAGGATGTTACTGATGATGTGGGCCTCGCCCCCAGATTGCCGTACCCGTCAGAGATTGATAATGATGTGGGCCTCGCCCCCAGATTGCCATACTCGGTAAGGATGCTATTGATGATGTGGGCCTCACCCCGCAGAGTGCCATACCCGGCAAAGACTGATAATGATCTGGGCCTCACCCCCAAAGTACCATACCCTGGCAAAGACTGATAGTGATGTGGGTCTCAACCCACAGAGTGCCGTACCCGTCAAAGACTGATAATGATGTGGGCCTCGCCCCCAGAGTGCCGTACCCGGCAAAGATTGATAATGATGCAAACTATTTATTTCAACATACTATATTGCTCTCCTCGAGACAATCTTCACAGCTAAACATATTTTCATCCTCAACGAATGCTTTGTGTCAAAACCAGATAACCTTCAAAGTACTTGATACACTCAACTCCAATCGTCTGAATAAGTGATCTGAACTAGACTCCTAGTGTGTGTGTGTGCTAAGGCTCTTTCGCAGCTTGTTCCTTAAGTGGGCCAACTTGATGATTTTGCTTTAGAAAATCGAACCAGTGGGTCTAACCAACCTGGATGTCTTAATCACGTTTGGTGATTACTTCAGCGTACTCAACATGATATAGTCTTCGTCTTTTTTCTTTTTCTTTTGTCTCTTTCTTTTTATTTTGAATTTTCTTTTTTCTTTTATTTTCTTTTCTTTTTCTGACACACCTACCCTTTAAGGTAGCATTTCTCCTCATGGTGGTCCTAATACTCGCCCATGGGTAGCTTCACGCTTATCGGTTATATGTGGTCTATATTTTTTTTTCTTTTTATTTCAGAGACTTTTTTTTTCTTTATATCCAACCATATCATATATCATAGCATCAGTAAACCAGGGTGGACTTCCAGGTAAACGGTCATTCACTAATCCATCATCTCTTCAACTAGTCACCTTGCCAACCATTCAGGCTTCTACCGCTGAGATCCCGCAATCAAGTGCTCGTGAGTCTAATTGAGATCAACCCATTCAGAATACCGGACGAGAGCACGTCTCGTACTTATCGTTTCTAGGGTTTCTTCTTTCAGCATACAATGTCATCACTGGACATATGTCTAACTATCAAAGACTTCTCTCACTCATTTTTTTTTTCATTTTTTTTCATTTTTAATACATATATATATACTTTTTCAACAATTAAACTAGAGCACAAACTTTCAAATATTTCATGTCTGTAATACCTGGTCAGTAGGAAACATCACTGATTAAGATCAATGTCCAATCTGCGCTTCTTGCCATGATCACTATCTGTCCAGTCCAATTTGGAGAGGATGGGGTTGAGCTTCAGTTCAAAAGCTAGGATCTGGTCAATCAACTCTTCGGCCTTTGTCGCAGTCAGGAAAATATCTTGAACAGATTTGGTGACGAACTCATGTTTTTTGGCTTCCGCGAGAAATACAAACAGAAAATCAAAGAAATGCTCAATGTTGAGTATCCCAATGGGCTTCCGATGAATGTTTAAATGCGCCCATGATGCTACCGTGAATATTTCTTCAAGGGTACCAAGTCCACCTGGTAACGCAATAAACGCATCCACAGTATTTATCATTTCATGGAGTCATTCAGACATACCTGATATGATGCGTTCATCTCTATTTGTTGGTCCAATTAACTGTTCGTCCGCCAAAGGTCTTGGGATGATTCCCAAAACATGACCGCCACCATCCTGAACGGCTTTTGAAATGCTTCCCATTATCCCAAGATTGCCACCGCCATATACTAGGTGCATATTTCTTTCCGCTATGACTCGCCCCAATTCTTTTGCAGCCTCAATGAATTCTGGTTTATTACCAGTGTTGGATCCACAGAAAACACGAATTCGCTTGAATCGCTGCTGTGAAGTTGCTTCCATTTTCTTTCTCTTACTTGGAAGTATATCTGGATGTGTTGAGGAGAGAAATGTTGAGCTGAATTTATAGATCCTGAAAAGGGGTGAGTAATAATTGCACTAATATCTTCCACAGAACGATTGTTAGCTAAACCACAAAAGAAGTCGTGAGAGGTCAAAAAGTCTTGGATCCTGTCTACGAAAATAAAAGAAAACAACAAAAGAAGTCGTGAAATGTCAAAAGGTCTTGGATCCTGTCTACTAAAATAAAAGAAAACAACAAAAGAAGTCATGAAATGTCAAGAGGTATTGGATCCTGTCTACGAAAATAAAAGAAAACAACAAAAGAAGTTGTGAAATGTCAAAAAGCCTTGGATTCTGTCTACGAAAATAAAAGAAAACAACAAAGGAAAAGCAATAATTAAAGCAACAGAATTGTGTACTCAATACGCCACTCGCTTGGTATAAATTCATTAGGATGTGTCTCAAGAATTCTTTCTTTACTCAGCCACCACTAATGAATTAGCTCTCATATTTGTGATTGCCCAAACACCATTCCTTCCGTCTTAAAATGCTCAGTCTGGGCTTTTACCTACAAAAATAACACACAAAATTAAAAATTCTACAACATGTATACACAAAACATGAAAACAGAAATTACAACAAAGTGCATGGGTTGCCTCCCTGCTAGCGTTAAATTCATCGTCTTCAGCGAGACATGACCAAAATCCATCTGTCAAGGTGGCTTCAATGTCATCCTCAGTGTTTGTGCTACCTTTTGATCTATGCCGCTTTCCCTTTTTCTTCTTTAAAACCTGCGAATACAAAACAACAGAATAAAAACGTGTGCATGTAATGTATACGTATACATGTGTGGAGATACTCCTTGTTCTTGATGGGTGAGACCCTCATTGTGCTCCTTGGCGCCATGTGTTTCCTCCTGCTAGTTCTTCCCTTCTGTTTAAAACCTGCAAACATAGGACAAACACAAGAATTGCAAGTACATTACATGTATGCATGCATGGATATGTTTCCTATTCCGTTGGGTTAGGCCTTCCGCCAATTCTCTTGGTGACTGCTCAGTCTTCTCTTCCTATTCCGTTGTGAAGTCACGACCCTAGATCTTTGAGTCTTTTCTTTTATTTTCCTTAGTATTTTCTTTTGAGTCTAATTTTATTTTAATTAGCAAATCCACATTCAACCAACAAAAGCAATCATTCTCTTCTCCCTATAATTAGATACTTGTAAATAAATTGTATCAATAATGAATAACAACAGTAGGAATTAAGTCATCGTGGGATCGATATTTTTATACTACTTGAACGATACGTGCGCTTGCGTTATACGTGTGTGTTTACGCCGGTCAAAATCTTACAAGCAAGATACTGTTGTTGATTCAACAATAGCGGATTATATTGCTGCAGCTGAGGAAGCTGAAGAAACATTTTTGATCTATAAAATTCCTAATTAGATTAGGAGTAGTTCTGTTAGCAGCTGAGCTGGGCTAGAGCGCAGGCTAAAAGAATTACGGTCTCATCAACGATCCAAGTATGTACTTCGACGGTTTTATCTGATTCTTGAGATCATACATTGTGGCGATGTGATGATCTAATAAATCGCATCAGATGATAACCTTGCAGATCTGCTGACGAAAGCGATATCTCAGCATAAGCATGAGCGACCCGTATATAGTTCAGGTGTTGGATACTTGAGTGATTGGCTATAAGCCAAGTGGTAGATTGTTGGACAATTATGACCTATAACATCACTATTTTGTAAATGACATGGTGTTCTTGTACAAAATTAACTATGTGACAAAGGAAATTGCTCTTTTATCATTTGTAATTGGATTACCTGAATATATAAATGATAAAAGTCCATATGATTAGTACCGGATTAATAAGATATGAGACAATGTTAATCCACGAAAGGTTTAATCATTAAATATCCCTAGTCGTAGTATTATTGAGACTGGACATCGATAATGCGGAATAGGCTAGTATTACACTTGTGCGAGTTATGAAAGCTTAACGACATAGTTCTCATATATTTTAGTATAGGATACTTATGCAAGTGTGATAGGAGGTTATGTTTACCGATGGTACGGGAACAGCTTCGCTCTGGATAGACCCCTCGGAATCCTATTGGTAGACCCGGTCGGCGGTTCGGTTCGGTTCAGTTCCGAACCGGAACCGAACCGTCCGGTTCCACACAAAAGTGGAACTAGAACCGGAACCGAACCATTCGGTTCCGGTTCCAACCGTTTTTTTTTTTTGCTTTATTGAAAATAAAAAATTGAGATTGATAAATCAATATAATTTAAATTATGAATTTGAATTTATTATATTATATATTTACATTAAATTACAAATAAAATTCTTATCTAAAAATAAAAAATATATATATTATATAAATTTAAACCGGTTCCAACCGGTTCTGCTAGGGTAGGAACCCTAACCGAACCGGTTAGGTTCCGATTCGATTCAGGAACCAGAACCGGAACCAAAACCGGTTCCGTTCAGGAACCAGAACCGGAACCAAAACCGGTTCCGTTCAGGAACCAGAACCGGAACCGAAATCGGTTGGAATCGAAACCGTCCGGTTCCAACCGGTTCGGTTCCGATTCCGAACCGGAACCTTAGCCAGGTCTACCTATTGGTAGTATGACTATGTGTCTATGGGAATCCGAATCAGGGTTGGTGTATTTGGTCTTAACCTGAGACTTGCATCGCTAATACTTGCGACAATCAGGATACTTTGGTTTTGATCGTCCGGGGCTTTAACTGGTTATGTGTATGTCTCTTCTAGGTATACTGAGCATCGTATTGTAGTGGGTGTGATGTCAAGATGGAATTATCACTTCAGTCATATGGAGATGATGATCACGCAGTGATACGGAACTGGTACTCTTAAGTATTGCAGTCATCAGGATAATATGACTAGGTCATGATTATCCGATTATAGAGACTAGTTGCCAGTGATCGGATATATGCTTCGTACGGGGCAGACACAATTCCAGCCCCAGGCCTAGCATGTGACATTCGATACTGGATCGTAATACGCAATACACTATATACAACGTCTGATAAAGATTATATATTCCTTTAAAGAATATTTCTGGAGAATTGGGTAGGCACGATGCTTTGCTAGAAGCCAACCATGTCTTGTAAATCGGTAAGAACGTGGTACCGGGTACGCACCTGTTCGGATAGTCCGATGATCGTATTTACTACCAACATATCCATGGCTTCCTGAAGATTCACCGATAATATTTGACTCGAATAAGAATTAATCTGGGATTAATTATGAGGGAGAAAATTAATCTGAGATTAATTACTGAAGAATTAATATGGGATTAATTAACAGAGAAAGAATTAATCTGGGATTAATTGCGTCGAGAATTTATCCGGGATTAAATTCGTTGAGAAGAGAGAAAACGATTAATTTGGAATTAATCGGTAAAATAAATTTAATAGTGAAATTAGATTTTACTATTTAATTTATTTATTTGGGCTAAAATAATATATTGGATATATTAATTGAAATCAGATTTCAACACGAAATTAAAATTGGATTTTAATTCAAGGGAATGAATTAATTTGGAATTAATTCGTAAGCGACTTCCGTAAGAATTTTGCGAGGAATTATTATTTAATTGAATTGGATTTAATTAAGTCGCGACAGAAAATTCGTTTAATTCGGAATTAAACGAACCCGGGCCCGAGCAAAGTTGCGTGTTGGATTGTCCGACTTAAATTTGGAATTTAAAGTGGGGCCCACCAACTTACATCAATGTGTTTGACTAGTGATGGAATTTGGTAATTGGTTGAGTGAAAAGCTTGAATTGCTTTTAAAACACACAAACCAAATCTTACATACCAACTTTAAATATAAAAGCAAGTCAACTTTGGAAGTATGACTAACTATTCATTCTCTCCCAAAACTCTCTCAATTGCCGAACACAATGGACCTTGGAGGAGAAAATCTTTTCTTTCATTTTGTTCAAAGCTAGCACTTAAAGGGGTCAAGTAAAGGCGATAGTGAAACTCACTCAAGGGTTTATGACTCTATTCAAAGCTTGGAGCTTCATCTTCAACAAATAAAAATTTTGAAACTCATCCGATCAATGTGAGTATTCCGCAACTCCCTTTGATTAATTCACACACGAATCACTCTTAAAGATCCTTGGCAGAAAATTCGAACCCGAAATAGGCCAAAAATTGTGATTTCCGTAACTGCTACAGTAATTTCGAGAAAAGACTAGAAATGGAACATGTGGCAAAATCTCAACCACTTCTTTTCTCACAAAAATCATCCACATTGCCTATAAATAAGACACTATTCATGCATCCCTTAATATGTGAAAAACGTGAGCTTGAAGTGGGGGTGGGGGGGGGGGGGGGGGAATCTTCAAATTTTTCTTCATTTCCATGAAAACAATGAAGGAATGGTGATGAGCTCTCAAGTTTTCTTGGTCAAGTAAGCTTCAATTCTCTTCATATCTTCTCTATTTTTCAATTTTTAATAAAGAATATAAAGCCCTAATTTGCACCTTATAAACCCTAGAATTTGGGATTGTTAAATTGACTTTAAATGGGTTGTTAGCATGTGTTTTGGGAGTAGTATGATAGTGTAAACATAAAATGAGGTTCATATGTTAATGAATATGTTGAGGAAATTATACTTTGTGAATTGATGATGGTTTGTGTTGGATTGATGAGATGAAAGGAGTTGTGTTATTGCTGTGTTTAAATCCATGGGAACTATGGCTGAATTAAGTGGATTAAATAGAGCTATGAGTTTGTGAGAATAAGTGGTGATTTCAATTCCAATGCAATCTGGACAGATTCTCATACATTGTTTATAACTTGAGTTTTAGGTCTCCAATCGATAAATTGTAAAATTCTACCGAAACTAGACTCATTAAGGATTAACTTATTAAAATTTCAGAATTTTTCAATATTGGATGAATTTATGGAAAATTACGAAAGTGGACTACCCTGTTTTAGGATCTGATTTGTTAAATTATGAATAACGCCTAGATAATCGGTTATAACTCGAGTTTTAGGAAAAAAATTTAAGATCCTTAAAAACTGACTTAAACTAGACACATAAGAGAGTAAAATATCCAAAAATCAGTAATTTTGGACTTAAGATCAAATTTTTAAAGTCGGGTTATCTGCTGCCCCTATGCCCAATTTTTCTAGTTACGTAGCCCCTGAACTTCAATACATAACTTGAGTTCTAGGAATTAAAATTACAATCCGTAAAAGCCAACATAGAATAGACACATAACCGAGTATTTTATTAAAATTTCAGTCTCATATTCAACCTCGATTAAGCACACTGAATTTTCAAATTCAGTGTCGGTGCACTGAAATTTCTGGAAAGATGGCAGAATATGGAGTTTTGTGAAGTAGCTTGTGAGATCCTCGAATGGGCATAGTAAAAATTGTTAGAACACCCTAAAATGTTAGTAACATAGCGCGGATGAGTTATCATGAATAATGAATAAGTTTTATTAAATAAGGATATAAATTTGCAACCTTGATACTAACGAATTTTGTAATTCTAGATTATCAACGGGAGATGCAGTTCTGCCACTATCGCAAGGCGTCACTAGCAAGCTCCGAATCAGTTTGTGGACACCTTCCCTTTAAACTGATTTTTATTTTTTTATTTAACATGATAGACTTACTTTCTCGCATTTAGGGTGTTGGCCAAGTTCATTTTCAATCATATTTTGATTAAGCATATTTTGAGAAATGATTTATAAGAAAGAAGTTTTCAAAACATGAGTTTTATGTTTTCGAGGCATGAGGGAAAAACCCACCTCAGTATATAATTTTTCACAGATATGGAATTAACGGAAATGACATGTGAATATGTAGAGGACTTGGGGGACGGCGATACGTAACGCCCCCAGATCCTAGTTCACGACTAGGGATGACAGATGCCCCTAGATCCTAGATTCAGATATTGGAGGGTAGAATAGATCCGCACCCCTATTTCTAGTTTGGTGGCTTGGGAGACGACGATACGTAACGCCCCAAGACCATTAGTTTTAGGGACATGAGTGGCATGCTTTAAGGGATGGTGATACGTAACACCCAAAAGTCATGCATTTTCACTTCTGGCTCTAGTTAGGCGTATGGGGGGACGACGATACGTAACGCCCCCATACGTCAAGTTTTTCAGAGATGGAGATCGGTTTTCAGATATCAGTGTTTTTAGAAAACAGTTTTCAAAGATCAAATTTTAGAAATAGTTTTGAGAATAGATCATTCAGATATATGTTTACAGAACCATACTTTCAAAAGCAGATTTCAGAAAAGATAAGTTTTATAAAAGAGACTCCATACGAGATTTTTTGAAAATAATTTAGAGTTTTCAGATAAGCAAAAGGGTTTTCATATAAAGTTATTTTCTGAAAGGACCTTGGTTTTAGAATCAAACATTTTCATTATAGTATTTCGGTTTTTATTTTAAATCGTCCAATCTCTTAGATCGTACAAACGGTCTAACCCCCCACTCCCAGTTTCTCTTTTTTACATGTATTCCCGGAGGACGAGCTCGAGAGGATGGCTACTGATGGCAGTCACTAGAGGGTTTGGTTCACCAAGTCGAGTCAGAGTTTAGTTCAAACAGTGTCAGAGAGCGTCATGTAACATGTAGATTGTTTAGTAAAGAATACACATGCAAAGAGTTATAAATGTTCATTACTAAAGTCGTAATGTATAGTGAGTTTGAGTATTAAGTTTGTAAAGATTTATGCATTCATGACTTAAGTTGGGGCAACGGTCCCGTGTGTGAGTTTATACATCAGATGAGTTTAGTATTATTGGAAAGTCAGAGGATCAGAGGGATAATACGGCCTATTCCATGTCAGTTGCATCTCCCAGATTGGGGATGTTACACGTGCCAAAGTTGTCAGGACTACATCGGTAGCTTGAGTTTGTCATTGGCAAGTGAAGCCTTGATACGTCTCCTGTGAATGTGCCAAAGCTGTCATAACGAGAAACGGTCAGGACCAAAATTAGGAGTCACGGTGAGTGTGATTGACAATGATTTGTCTACTTGTGAATATATGTAGGCGAGAACGTGCCAAAGCTGTGAGTCGAAATATATTCATGTGGTCCACTTCCCATTATGGAATTCGATTTAATTATTGAATTCTCATTTTCGTTGGGAATTACGGTATTAAGTAAAATAATGGGAGGCACTGTTGGGTTAAAAAAATCCATAATTAAGATAGTATGTAGTTTTATGAAAATTACCGCTTATGTTTTTCTTATTCTATTATGTAGATAAAATTAAAATTTTAATATACTACATGTATATTTTATATATGTGTTCAGATTTCACTTATGGTTGTAGATTTCTAGAATAGGTTCTATATTAAGAGTAGGCTTGGATATTGTTACATTAGTCTAAACCATCGAGAACTGTTGTTCCAATTTTCTTAGAAAATCAAGATGGTTAGTTACTTAGTTATTAAGTCATGATAGATAATCTAAATAGATATATGTTTTATGATATAATTATGTAGAGAGAATTGTTTCTTATGCAATAAAGATTGACATGAATTGGTTCATGTCTCGAGATTCTTCACTGGCATTAAGAAAATAACATTAGGTATTTATTTATCTGATAATGAAATTTCTTGGCTTTAGTGACCTTTAGAGGTAATGTGTCCGACATAGATTGCTAATCAATTATTTACAATTATGTGAATAGTTTAAGGCATATTATAAAGTTAAAGAAAGGAGATGTGTATAGCTGTGTGTAGAGAATATCGATTCTCACAATTTGATAATTATAGGTATTGGATACCAATCTCCCGTCTAGTTATTTCAAATATTGTTTAATGATTATTTTGATATATGATATCAGAACTTGCGACTATTGGATAATTACTTGTTCTTTATAAATAATTGTTACATATTTTAATACGACTAGTAGTGTCATTGACGAAGAGATAAACATTAAGAAAAATATTTGAATATGTAAATAAATTAGAACAATGCTTTATGAGATTTTATTATTTAAGCATCAGATGCTTATTCCGTATGGTAAAGGATGGTCTGATATGAGATCACACCACATATCCTTATCCATTTAATGAATATTGTATTTGGGAATGCGATTAAATCTCATTTAACCAATGATTGTCATTGGACCATAAGATTTATTAAACTGATACATTAGATGTATGTAGTTTGATAAATTGTAAATTGCTTAAGGTAGTTTTACATTTCATAACTTAGCCAATGAGTTGTCATGACTTAGTTACATATTTATGATGAAATGCATATAGAATATTTTGACTGGTTCAAAGATATTTGATCTGAAGTTTTGAAAACTGTATCTTTAAAATTCATCGTGAGTTTTTGAATTATTCAAAGATGTTTGATACGATCAAACATATGAATTTTTGGTAATTAAATCTAAGATTATTCAATGAATATGATTCTTAATCAATATTATTCTTTTATGATTCTATCGTGATGGAATTGGTTAGTGGGAAGAATCGAATCTTATATGATTTTATTCGTTTGATATTTAGTGTTACCGAATTAGTTTCAATACTCTTGGGGATATGCTCTAGTAACACTAATTTATTTTTTTAATTAAGGTTCCATTAGTTTCTATGGTTATGTCTATGATATGTATAAGTAGAAAATTTGAATCTTGAAAAGTTTGAGATTTGAATCTTTCTTTTGTATAATGGTAATAAAATTGAAAGTACTTGCACCTCGGAGGTACAAGTAAAAGTTTGTCATTTATAATATTTAATAGAATATTATATTCTATTCGATAGAATATCTTTTCTATTATCCCGAATAATGAAATTATTTTATTACTTGGTGTGTAACATCAAATGTTGAAGATTGTAGAAAAGATTTGATTTTTTGAAGTCAAATGTGTGAGTGATAAATTATAAATGGAACTACATAATTAATAAGATGAAAATATCCTTAGACATCTTCCATATAAGTCTAATAGGATGTTAGAATCATTTGTGAAGTATTTGATACTTCATGGTTATGTTGTTTTCTTATCAAAGAGAATTATCCTATAACTTATAGTGGGAGTGATATTTGATATCGATTCCGAAAGTTAGCATTAAACCATAGATCTAAGATTGTTCATAGCTTACTAGGGTCAAATTTTGAACTTGATTGCACTTTCGTTATGAATCATTCATAAAATGTACAAATAGTTTGCGCAGCAAAAGAAAAGTGAGCTTACTAAAGGTTTGATCTTTATAGTATGACAGTGGGAAAAGTTATACTCAGCAATCTATTGTATATTATGAGGAAACTTGTCTCTAGTCACACTAATTGAAAAACTAAAGATCTGTTGGTTAATGTTAATATTAAACTGTATATTTTAACTAAAGAATACAAATTGGCGTTCCATTCTAGAATGGCCCTAGAGTTTGTGTTATGCTAAGTTCGTAGTTTGGTACACTAGCTTATAGAGCCTATTGTATACTCAAATGAGCTTTCCAGAAATTTGTGTTCTCCAATTTTGATATCAGTCAGATTGTCTGATTTTATCAAAGCATAGAGAATACATATATGATAGTAGAGTTACTGGGAGCGTACAAATTTATCTATTGTTATATATCATAACGACATTATCATTATTAAGGTAATAATGAGATGTTTATGATGTAAAAAGTTTACTTAAGTCTTATTTTCTCTATGAAAGTAGTGAGAGTAGTCTCTGTTATATTTGATAAAATTTTTATATATGATATAAAACTAAGAGACTTGTGAGATACTCTCATTAGTCGTGCATTAGATATGATATAATAAAGGACACAATAGGACTATATGTGTGACAATTAATATAAGTATTTGACAGTTAGTGTGTCTATTCTATATAATATTCATCTTTTGTAAATGATGATTCCTTTGTCGAAAGAGAAATTGATTAGAATGTCTAGTCAATCTTATACATCATAGAATGATGGCATAATAAATACTATATTATGTACGATTAAAGATATCAATTTAATCATAATTGTTACGAGCTATTTTGATACTCTATAGACCATAGGATGGGTCTTGAAATATGCTCTTTGTTATCTTTGAGATACTAAGAATGAGTTTCTTATTCATGGAGAATATAGTCTGAAACCATTAGGGTTAGATTAGTTTTGAGTATAATTATGATGTAAGACGGTCTACGTCATAAAGAGTCAGAAAATATGCAGTGGGGGTGTCACAGATGATTCTACTGTGTGAGTGAAATTAGTTTTAACTTATGAAGTATTGACTTATGAAGTTGCATAGTGACCTTATAGATTAGAAGTTTTGATATTAGTGTTGTTCTTGCGATTGTCTGCATAGTATTTTGGATTTGATCCCTCAATACTTGGAAAACTCAATAGCTATAAGAGTCATATTGATGTATAACTTAATGTAGGACATAGAAATCGGTGACGCTGTTCTAGGCTCGTGGCCAAGTTGGGAGTACGGAATAACTCGCGGGGAACTAAACCGGAGAAATAACATGGAGTCGCCACCCGGTGTGAACCGGGACAAAGATTTAAGGCCGCACTCACCCCTCGCAAGGGAAGACCTGAAACCTGTTGGGTTCGGAATGGTCTCTTACTTATGCTACTTGTAATGATATGATTTGTCCAAAATCTTAACCGAATCTACGCAACATGCTCAAGAACAACCTATATCTAGTTCATGCTCATAAAGATCAAATCCTATGTCTAAGTTTGCATGCTTGGAAAGTAAGTCATCATAACACATGACAACACACGGAAATCTCATGAATATATTTCAATTATATAATGCGAAATACAAACAACAACATAAACTTAATGCAAATTCCAAATGCAAAACGAATAACTAATCATGTTTAAAAATAAACAACTAACTAAGCTAAATCATGCTTTAATAACAAATAAATAACCTACGAACTACAACATACTCACACACAAGTTTGGATGAGATGAAATACGTGTTTCTTAAGTGGTACGTGGCTTTGTATCCCGAGTACAAACCGCACTACCGTCCATTCGGATTCGGCTACAGAATTTACGTCCGGGTTTCCATCCTACATACCACAAAAGGGAACACATATTCCGCTCATCCAACAATCACATCATGCCTCAAATGACTCTCATGCGATAATCTTTTAAAATAAATAAAAGAAACGAAAGATAATAAGTAAAAAGGGTGCCCTCAGGTCTAACCTCTTTTGTCGTCTCTCGAAAGCGCGTTACACTCCGTTTCGCTGCTGTTTTTGTTGTATTTTCTGGTCACTATTTTTTTGTAATTTAGGGGACTGTTTTGGCGTGTTTGGAGGGGTAAAGGGGCTGCGATTTTGGTGATCTTGATGGGGATTCTGAGCAGTTTGTTGTGCAATTTCAGGGTTAATTCGGGGACTGTTTTATGGTGTTGAGTGCAATTTTTGGTGGACTGGTTTGCGGTAAAAGGGTGCAGTTTTTGGGGCTGTGATTTTCGGTACTTTGATGGCTGTTTGAGGGGCTGGTTTATGATGAAGTTTTCAGTCACTGAGGGTTAATTTGTGGGGTGAATAAGGGCTGTTGTTGAGGGCTTGTTAAGGTGTGATGACTTTGTTCGGTTAGGCGAGAAGAGGGGGGCTGGTGGGTGGTCAAAGAGAGGGCTACGTTGAAGGCAGTAGACTGTTACGTGAAGTATTATGAAGGGCAGGTGGCGTTGAAGAGCTGGACATTTGTGAGTTTGTTTGTTGCATGCAGGGAGTCAAGGTGCTGATTGTGAGACTGATTGGTGGTTATCGTGAAAGGTTAAGTTTGGTGAAGGCAAATGGGGCAAGTATGTGCGTTGAAGTGGGCAATATGCGTGAAGGCTTATGGCTGAGTTAAAGGGTAATTTTTGTGAGAATATTATGTGTATCTGCCAGAGTTTGAAAGGTTGGGTTAAGGTTCTTTTTATAGGCAGAAGGATGGGTTTACCTTGTGTGAATAGGGAAATGATTTGTGTATTAATGGGGATATCTTTTAATTAGTATGTGATAAGGAAAAATCTTTTAATTAGGGAAGTGATTTGATTTTATTTGATTTGTATCTTTTAATTAGGGAATGTGATTTGTTTTAGTTTAGGAAAGGGATTTGTTTTATTAGGAAGATGATTTAATTTGATTTATTTAATTTAAGAATGAAATTTAATTTAATTTAATTGGATTTAATTTAATTTGATTTAATTTAATTTTTGTTTTGTGTTTTTAAATGTTTTAATTATTTGGATGTGATTTAATGGGCATAGTGTGTGACTTGCGGGGTTTTGGGCTAAGGGTGTGTTTTAAAACGGAGGTCCAACAAGCGAATCCGCAGCTACTCCAGCGAATTAAATATGAATGTTGCTGGCAAAAGGAAACGATTGGGTTTGTTGGACAAACTCAATATGTTTTATAGCGGACATACTCGTTGTTTCCTACCTCTTGAGTGCTAGGTGAGCTCTTGATGGCCACGCGTATGTGATACATAGTTAGATATGTATATGATACCATAAATTGGCACTAGAGCAAGTGGGAGAAATTATTAGGGTTGGTGCTTGGAGCGCCAATCTGAATCGTATTTCTGTCCGATTCGTGAATACGAACAATATATTTTTCCATAATATTACTAATTAATGGTTGCACCTCTTATTTTTATATACGTATTCAATCTAATAACGATAAGATTGGAACTAAACATGATTTAATGATATGTATATATTAGACAAAAATCTTAGGATTTACAACGTAGGGCGCAATTACTACGTAGCATGTAATTGACATTGGAAAGTATCATTATAAGTTATATATTCTCAAATAAAGTTCCTGGTATAGATTTACTGACACATGTAGATTAGTAAAATCCATTGAGACCAGTATATAACGTATATCGAGACTTGGTCTGATGGTTTATCTTAATGAACCATGAGTCTTGGGAGACTCATATAGACGTGTCGGTGTTTATTTGAACACTCACCAAATATTTCCTAATAGATGGTACACCAACGTCAATAGGAAACTTCTCGAGCGGAGTAGCAAAATGGTCCTTTAACTTAAGATACCACTGTGGATATATGAGACATCCTCCACACTTTGATGGTAGTCACGTCACTGATCTATTTGGATCAGACCTCAGTATACTCGTTGGATTTGGACTCATGCTCATGATATCATGTGAGTATCAGATAGAATCCGTCAGTCTTGTGTATAAGTGATCGGTGGTAATCACACATGTTACGCAAATTCACGTATCGTTCAAGTAGTATAAAAATATCGATCCCACGAGGACTTAATTTCTACTATTGTTATTAATAATTGATGCTAAATGTTTACATATATCTAATTTAGGTTGGAAGGGATTGTTCGTTGGTTGAAGTTAGATTTGATTAAATAAATAAATAATTAAAAATACAAAATAAAATAAAGAAAATTAAAAATAAAGAAAATAACTAGGGTTGAATCTGCCCAATATTACTCTAATGATGAATTGATTCTCATATACCGGAGTAATAAATCAGGTGTTAACCTGGAACACAAAGATATGCAAAAGCCTCTGTTGATGGTCAGATGCAAATACCCAAAGTAACCTAATAAATTATATATCTATGTTAATTTAGAAACTCTGAATTCATTAAGTTCAAGTTCCAATTGTGGCTACCCACGCCCGACAGATATATGTCTATCCTGGAAGGAATTCTCTAAGATGAGATCGTGAGCTATTTAATCTAAGGATAAAACCTAAAATCAATTTGTCAAGTTCATTTTAAGTTTACCACATCAATCTTATAGGTGATTGGGCAACAAGAAGCATTAAACTTAAGATTCAATAAACAAGCCTAATGTATTACCCACTATATTAGAAAATCAATTATTAACTCGTGAATATTGTGTTTCATCACTTCTAGATTAAAAATAAATACTGGGATTAGGGGATCCACCTTTACTATTTCAAATATAGAAATCTCTCTTATTATAATATATAAATTTACATTATATTACCAACTGACCATATAGGCGGTATCCTGATTAAGTCATGTTTTAATTAATTCCAACCGACCATAAAGGCGGTATCCAAATAAGTCAGTTGAAAATTAATTTAATTATGTCCAACCGACCATAAAGGCGGTATCCAATTAAGTCAGGTTTTAAGATAATTTATATATTATAATTTAAAGGAGATTGATCTAAATTATCATAATAAAAGTTTCACCCTTCCTCCAACGGGAATTAACTACAAAACATAAAAGAAAGATAAAATAAATAAAATATTATTACTACTATTAAAAATAAAAATACATTAGAATTAATATATACAAACAAAATACAATCCTCAGTTCCTTATTAAGAAAGCTAAAGAAAGTATGAATTTGGAAAACGAAATCAACTTTAATTTATAGGCAAAATTCAGGCTTGCGCGTCGCAACACACATTGATTGTTGACATATGTACGCATTTTGCATGAGATGTTGACACGTGGCACGCGTTTGTTGGTAAACTAAATTATTATCTCGACGTCACAATGCGTGAAAGCTTGGGCATCGTGACACGCGCTACAGTAGATGGTGGTTGTCGGCATATCAATAATTATGCTGACGTCATGATGACGCGTTGATGTCTCATGTGATGATGCGGTGATGACCTGTGTCGATTGCTGAATAATTGAGGCACATCGCGACTCAGAGAAGTGTGCGCGTCGCGATGCGTGAACATTAATTTTCCCATTTTGCCTTTTTTTTCCATTTTTCTTTGTTTTAGCCCCAAGTTGATTCTATTGAGTCCCAAAACTTTATTTAGCTGGAAAAAAAATAAAAACAAATCAAAACATTCATAAAACCTGAGAAACCATACAAAATATTAGGTCAAAATGGCGGTAAATATTGATATATTTTCTGCTCATCACACCCCCAAACCTAACATTTTGCTAGTTCTCAAGCAAAACAAACAAAACAAAATGAAATAAAAAAATAAAACTTTGGAACCGAAACCGTCCGATTCCAACCGGTTTGGTTCCGATTCCGAACCGATTTCGTGGCCAGGTCTACTCAAAGCAATGTTAAACTTTGGAATCACTAGCAGAATGCTACCCTAAAAATTATGCACTAAACTTGAAACACATAATAACATTGCCTACTTAAAAAGAATTTATTTTGGCATAACTTGTAGAGATGGTCAGGGCACTTGACATTAATATGATTCTTTTCCAAAGTTAAGATTGAGATGACACTAGGCTAAAGAGACGACGCAAATAAAAAAAAGTGTGAAAATAGAAAAGAGAAAAAGAAAAAGAAAAAGAAAGCAAAAAAAGATAAAAAGGTGAATCTCATAGAACCTGCTTCGTTGTTTGTATTGATTAATAACTAGGAGTATCATGCAACATATGACAACTTTTATGTCAAACCATAACTTAAATATTGTGCATGCAAAGCAACTTGAGTTTTTAAAATTATTGAGTAACTAGGGGCTGGCATCACAAATGTGTAGTCTATGCGTCAAAAGATAGTTTGACTGTTAGAGTTCCCAGAACATGCCAAGGATCTCTAAGAGAGATTCATGTGTGAAAATTACAAAAGAAAGTTGCGGAAAAACTTACATGGTTGGATGAAATTTCAAAACTGTTCTATGTATTTCGTGGAAGCTCCAAGCTTTCTATATTGTTTCCAACTCAATGATGAGTTTCTCTATCACCTTAGTTGACTCCTTGATATGCTAGCATGAAGAAATTTTGAAGCAAAATTTCCAAGAGATGGAGGAGAATTCATGGCAATTGTGAGGGAGAGAGGAGAGTGTTTTGTTTTTTCTTGATATTTGATTTCTAAAATCAATTACCATTTACCAAATCCAATTTGGTATATGTCATTCCAAATGACAAAGTGTGTTGGACTTTGATGGAGTAAAAAACAAGCAATCTAAGCTTTACACTCAACCATCAACTACTTCCATCACTAGTCAAACTAGTTGATGTAAGTCAAGTGAGTCCCACCACTTGTAAATTCCGAATTTAAGTCGAACAATCCAACACGCAACTTCGGTCGGGGCCGGGTTCGTTTAATTCCGAATTAACGAATTTTCCGTTGTGACATAATTAAATATAATTTAATCAAATAATTATGCCTTGTAAAATTATTATTAAAGTCACTTACGAATTAATTCGAAATGAATTCGTTTGTCCGAATTAAAATCCAATTTTAATTCCGCGTTGAAATCTAAATTCAATTAATATATCGAATATATTATTAATCGATTAATTCTAAATTAATCGTTCTCTCTTTTCTTTCCGAATTATATCCCAGATAAATTCTTACCGCAATTAATCCTAGATTAATTTTCTCTCTCATAATCAATCCCAGATTAATTCTGTTCGAGTCAAATATCATCGGTGAATCTTTGGGAAGCGACCCATGAGATCCCTGGATATATTGGCTATAAATCTGGTCATCGGACTATCCGAATAAGTGCGTACCAAGTACCACGTTCTTACCGATTTGCAAGACATGGTTGGCTTATAGCAAAGCACCGTGCCTACCTAATTCTCCAGAAATATTCTTTTAAGGAATACATAATCTTTATCAAGCGTAGTATACTAAGTATTACGTATTACGATCCAGTATCGGATGTCACATGTTAGGCCTGCGGCTGGAATTGTGTCTACCCCATACGAAGCATATATCGGATCACTGGCAACTAGTCTCTATAATCGGATAATCATGACCTAGTCATATTATCACGATGACTGCAATACTTAAGAGTACTAGTTCCGTATCCTACGTGATCATCATCTCCATATGACTGAAGTGATACTTCCATCTTGAAATCACACCCAATACACTACGATTCTCAGTATACCTAGAAGAGGCGTACACAGAACCTGTTAAAGTCCCGGACGACCAAAACAAAGCGTACTGATTGTCGCAAGTATTAGCGATGCAAGTCTCAGGTTAAGACCAAATACACCTACCCTGATTCGGATTCCGATAGACACATAGTCATACTACCAATGGGATTCCGATGGGTCTATCCAGAGCGAACCTGTTCCCGTACCATCGGTAAACAGAACCTCCTATCACACTTGTATAAGTATCCACTACTTAAATATATGAGAACTATGCCGTTACACTTCCATAACGCGCACAAGTGCAATACTAGCTTATTCCACATTATCAATGTCCAGTCTTGATAATACTACGACTAGGGAAATTTAATGATTAAACCTTTCATGGAATAATACTGTCTCATATCTTATTAATCTGGTACTAATCATATGGGCTTTTATCATTTATATATCCAAGTAATCCAATTACAAATGATAAAATAGCAATTCCTTTTGTCACATAGTTAATTTTGTACAAGAACACCATGTCTTTTACAAAATAGTGATGATATGGGTCATAATTGTCAAACAATCTCCCACTTGGCCTATAGCCAATCACTCAAGTGTCTAACACCTGAACTATATACAGTTCGCTCATACTTATGTTGAGATATCGCTTTCGTCAGCGGATTTACAAGGTTATCATCTGATGTGATTTATTCGATCATCATATCGCCACGATGTATGATCTCATGAATCAGATAAAACCGTCGAAGTACATACTTAGATCGTTGATGGGACTGTAATTCTTTAGCCTGTGCTGTAGCCTAGCTCAGCTGCTAACATAACTATTCTGAATCCAATTAGGAATTTTATAGATCCAAAATGCTTCTTTTACTGCCTCAGCCGCAACAATATAATCCGCTTTTGTTGAATCGACAATAGTATCTTGCTGGGAAGATTTCCAGCTTATTGTTCCATTGCTCAAACAAAATACGTACCCTGATTGTGACTCAAAGTCGTCTTCATCGGTTCAGAAACTTGCAACGGTGAACCCAGTTACCTCAAGTTTTCCTTCTCCATAAATTAAGAAAGCATCATTAGTTCGTTTAAGATACTAAAGGATGTTCTTAACATCAATCCAGTGACCATCATCTAGATCGGCCTGATAGTGACTCCAGATGCTCTAAGCATATGAAACACCAGGTCGCGTAAATGTCTTTCAATATACGAGCTCTTGGAAAATGCCAACAACTTTTAGATCTATCCCAATAGATCCTTATTCCTATAATAAAGGTTGCATCTCCCAAGTATTCCATGGATAATTTTAATGAAAGCCAAGCTTTCACCGATTTTAGTATGGGAATGTCATTGCTAAGAAGTAATACATCATCAAAATATAGGACAATCATTGTCAGTGCGCTCCCACTAAACGCAATTTGTATGCATTGTCCATACGGCAGTCACGCTTCTAGTGACCTCGTTTGCCACAGTTTAGGTAGACATCTTGGGATATGTCATTTTTCTTCCTAGAAGACTGTGACTATTTTACCTTTGCCCCTTTTCTTCACACCCCCAAAAGCCTTCGGCCAAGCCTTGGCCTTTTGAGATGTCGAAGTAAGATGCGCCTTGCGTTTCTTGCCCTTTTACAAGCTCTGGCTCTGCCTCCTTGAGCATAGCCATTAACTCTCCAAGAGTTTTCTCTTGGTTCATGATGAACCCGCCCCAGCATTTGGACAGAGACTATAAGATCAAATCTATGGAAGTCTCGACCTCGTAGGTAATGCCCAACTAACCTAGCTGTTCGATGTCAGTAATCATCTGCGACACCTAGTGCTCGACAGATGTACCCTCTGACATACGCAAGCGAAAGAGCTTCTTTTGCAATTCGTACTTCTAAGATCTAAGGTTAGATTTATGAAGATCCTTTAATTTCAACATCATGGTATACAGATCTAATCTTTTTTTCTGACAAAGAAATTAAAGAGTCATTGCGGCAAGCATAACAGATTGAGCACTAAAGTTATCATCACGATGAGTCTTCTAAAGCTCATGTTCTACTATTTGATCAACTTCGGGCTCAGGCCCGAGAGGTTTCTCTATTACATAGAGTAACTTCTTGGCTTCCAAGACTATCCTGAGATTTATTTCCCAATCTGGAAAATTAGAGTCGTTAAAGACATTATCGCCCATGATTATGTCCGCAACGTTAATCTTGTTGGACAATTATGACCCATAGCATCACTATTTGTACAGATCATGGTGTTGTTGTACAAATTAACTATGTGACAAAGGAAATTGCCCTTTTATCATTTGTAATTAGATTACCAAGATATATAAATGATAGAAGGTCGTTATGATTAGTTCCAGATTGCGATGATATGAGACACTATCAATCCATAAAGGTTTAATCATTAAATATCCCTAGTCAGAGTATTATCGAGATTGGACATCGATAATGCGTAAAAGACTAGTATTACACTTGTGCGCGTTGTGGGAGCATAACAACATAGGTCTCATATATTTGGGTATATGATACTCATGCAAGTGTAATAGGAGGTTGTGTTTACCGATGGTACGGGAACAGCTTCGCTCTGGATAGACCCCTCGGAATTCCATTGGTAGTATGACTATATGTCTATGGAAGTCCGAATCAGGGTAGTTGTATTTGGTCTTAACCTGAGACTTGCACCGCTAATACTTGCGACAATCAATATACTTTGGTTTTGGTCGTCCAGGGCTTTAACAGGTTCTGTGTATGCCTCTTCTAGGTATATTGAGAATCGTAGTGTATTGGGTGTGATGTCAAGATGGAAGTATCACTCAAGTCATAGTGGAGATGATGATCACGTAGGATACAGAACTGATGCTATTTTATGCTGCAGCTATCGGGATATTATGACTAGGTCATGTTTATCCGATTATAGAGACTAGTTACCAGAGATCCGATATGTGCTTCGTACAGGGCAGAAGCAATTCCAGCCCCAGGCGTTGCACGTGACATCCGATGCTGGATCGAAATACGCAATACTACGTATACTACGCGTGATATAGATCACATATTCCAATAAGAATATTTCTGGAGAATTGGGTAGGCACGGTGCTTTACTAGAAGCCAACCGTGTCTTGTAAATCGGTAAAAACGTAGTACTAGGGACATACGTGTTCGGATAGTCCGACGACCGAATTTACTGCCAAAATATTCAGGGATCTCATGGTCGCTTCCCGAAGATTCACCGATGACGTATGACTCACACTTTATTAATCTGGGATTAATTAAAAGAGAGAGAAAATTAATCTGGGATTAATTACGGAGAAATTTTATCTGGGATAAAATATTATTTAAAGAGAGAGAACGATTAATTTGGAATTAATCGATAAAATAATATATTCGATATATTATACGAAATTGGATTTCGACGCGGAATTAAAATTAGATTTTAATTCGGGCGAACGAGTTAATTTAAAATTAATTCGCTAACGACGTGAATAGTAATTTTACTATGCAAAATTATTTAATTGAATTTGATTTAATTACGTCGCAACAGAAAATTCATTAATTCGGAATTAGTGAACCCAAGCCCGGGAGTGTTTGCGGGCGCACTCGCATTTCGAATTCAAGTGCGGCCCACAAGTCACATCAAGCGTCAAATCATTAGTCACTTTGATTGATGTGATGTCTAGTCACTTTGAGTGATTAACAACATGTCACTTTTGATGTGAATAGTGATGGAGGTGGTTGTAGGCTTAAATGCTTTGACTTTTGGAATGTGGATTTTGGTATTAGATTTTTGAAATCTAAAAACATAACACACTTAACACAATTCTTTCTCTCTTATCTTCTGTCTCTCACGCCCAAGGGGCCAATTTTCTTCTTCTCTTTTTCTTGTTTTGCCGAGAACTAGATGAAGTGATAAGGAAGTTTTTCGGCAAAATTTTCAAGGTGCTAGCACACATTCGGGGTCTTGCGAAGGTGATAGGGAAACCCACCCGTGGGCATGGAATGCACACACCAAGCTTGGAGCTTGAAGGACCGAAAATGGAGCTCAAAATTTTGAAGAAAGCCGAGAGTTCAAAGAGCCAAAGCTTGAAGAATTTTGTCGTTCACCACATCGCAAAGCCGATCGTTGTAAGTATGATTCCGCCATGCTTTTACGAGTATTCACATACATGTTTCTTGCTTGAAATTGATTTTGGGACTAACTAGAAACCCAACAAATCTTTCCAGCCATCTTGGTTGCTATAGTCCAACAATGCAATCATCGATTTTGGGTACACTTAAAATGTAATGATTACTATAGTCCAACTATATAATCAACTACAATTGGAGTATTGTGTTATATAGTCTAACTGTTCAAAGAAAGTAATATTAAATATTAGTCCAACAAATATATATATATAACAATGATAAATAAAATAAAAGAGCACCTATTGGCAAGTATCTAAACGAAATTACAAATTTAATACTAGCCTCCCACTATTTTTCGGCGAGCCTCTAACTCTCTGTGGAGTACTCGAGAAACCTAGTTTCCTAGTGGGCTAGGATCCCGTTAAATAACACACAACCTTGACTTTGGCCAACAAGTTGTATGAAACTTAACTAGGTAGATCTCTAAGATCAATTGGATCCCATCCAATTCATAGATCCAGTAGGTGGACCTCCAAGTCCGAAACATATATCAAATATATGTAAATATATCCAATATATTTCTTAACCTTTTCCTCTGAATCAAATAAGCCTTGGCTTTGGCTCAACAAGCATAGTGATTCCAGTTAAGCGAGACCCATTAATCCACGTCAATGAACTAGAAGTGACCTTGACTTTGGCCAACAAGTCAGAACCGCCCAAGACATGCAATATAGAACAAAGCTTTCATGGTTCAAACACATCCGCGATGGACATTGATCTTGACTTTGGCCAATAAACCAA
>SKCR01004156.1:0-26581 GCA_019454045.1 Zanthoxylum bungeanum | reverse complement strand
ACTACAACATCTGTATCAGGGGACCAAGAGTGTGATGACATTACACCGATATGGAAGTTGCCATGATCATGGCAAATGTAGTTGAGGATGCCAGAAGCTACTATGGCACGGTTTCTAGAGGGCTTGAATATAGAGATTACAAACATGTTGGAGTTGCATCACTATGTTGATTTGGAGGATATGCTTCACATGGCTATCAAGGTAGAAATGCAACTCAAAAAAAGGTCAACATCCAGATTTGGTACTCAGCCTACTTCTGCATGGAAAGGAAAATAGGTTCTGAATGAGAAGCGAGATGGAGGCTTTGACAAGCATAGAGGCGAGTTCAGTGGAGGCTTTAATAAGCCTAGGGCCGAACCTAGTGCCAAGGGTAAAGAGGTTGCAGAACTGAGTAAAACTATACCAAAACCCGAGGGTGCAACTACTAGAACTAAGGATGTAAAGTGTTTAAATGTTGGACATGGGACACTATGCTTCACAATGTCCCAATAGGCATACCTTAGTGATTGATAAAAAGAGTGGAGAGATGTACTCTACCGATAGTGAGGTTGAGGAGGAGATGCAATAGTTGGAGGATGCTAGTGACCATGAGGGAGCTGCATACCTGCTGAATAACTTATCCTTAGTTGTCAAGCGTACTTTGAGTGCACATGTCGTAGAGGATGAAAGTGTGCAGCAGAGGGAAAACATATTCCATACTAGGTGTTGTGTGAATGGCAATGGGTGTAGTATGATCATAGATGGGGGCAGTTGTACTAATGTTTCTAGCACAACTTTGATTGATCGATTGGGGTTGAATTGTTTGAGACACCCGAAGCCTTACAAGTTGCAGTGGTTAAATGATTGTGGGGAAATAAGTGTGACAAAGCATGTATTGTTGAGCTTTACCATTGGGCAATACACAGATGATGTCCTATGTGATGTGATTGTTGGGTTTCTAGATTAGTCCCAAGATCAATTCAAGCAATGAAACATGTGTGAATACTCAAAGAGGTATAGCAGAATCATACTAAATTGATCGGTTTTGGGATGCGAGGAACAACAAAAAATATTTGGCTCCTCCTAGGAAGCTCTCGGCAGTGGGCTGCTTTTTGTGCTCTCCAAATTCGGTCATCCCTCCATGTGTGCTCAAGCTCCAAGCTTTGCAAATGGTGATTCCAAGCTCATGAATAGGTTTCCCTATCACCTTTGGATGACTCTTCATGTGCTAGCATTGGAAAGAATAAGTTTGGCCCTTGGCCGATTATGGGAGAGAGAGAGAGGAGAGAGTGTGTGTGTATTTGGTTTTCCAAAAAGCTTAGATAATTTTGGAGGCAAAATTGCAATTAAATGCAATCCAACAACTCCATCACTCATGAATAGTGACTGGTTGTCAATCACTCAAAGTGACAAGACACCATCACTGAATGACGAGTGATGGACTTGTGGGCCGCACTTGAATTCGAAATGCGAGTGGGCCGCAAACACTCCGGGCTCGGGTTCGCTAATTCTGAATTAACGATATTTCCGTTGCGACGTAATTAAATCAAATTCAATTAAATAATTTTTCCTAGCAAAATTACTATTCACGTCACTAGCGAATTAATTATAAATTAACTTGTTTGCCGAATTAAATCTAATTTTAATTCCGCTTCGAAATCCAATTTCGTATAATATATCGAATATATTATTTTTATTGATTAATTCCAAATTAATCGTTCTCTCTCTTTTAATAATATTTTATCCCAGATAAAATATCTCCGTAATTAATCCCAGATTAATTTTCTCTCTCTACTAATTAATCCCAGATTAATAAAGTGCGAGTCATACGTCATCGGTGAATCTTCGGGAAGCGACCATGAGATCCCTGAATACGTTGGCAGTAAATTCGGTCGTCAGACTATCCGAACACGTACGTACCTAATACTACGTATTTACCGATTTACAAGACATGGTTAGCTTCTAGCAAATAACCTTGCCTACCTAATTTTCCAGAAATATTCTTAAAGGAATATGTGATCTATATCAGGCGTAGTATACGTAGTATTGCGTATTTCGATCCAGCATCGGATGTCACGTGCTAGGCCTGGGGCTGGAATGTGTCTACCCCGTACGAAGCACATATCGGATCTCAGGTAAGTAGTCTCTATAATCGGATAATCATGACCTAGTCATATTATCCCGATGACTGCAGTACATAAGAGCACCAGTTCTGTATCCTACTGACTGATCATCATCTCCATTGTGACTGGAGTGATACTTCCGTCTTGACATCACACCCAATACACTACGATTCTCAATATTCCCAGAAGAGGCGTACACAGAACATGTTAAAGCCCTGACGACCAAAACCAAAGTATTTTATTGTCGTAAGTATTAGCGGGGCAAGTCTCAGGTCAAGACAAAATACACATACCCTGATTCGGACTTCCATAGACACATAGTCATACTACCAATGGAATTCCAAGGGGTCTATCCAGAACGAAGTTGTTTCCGTACCATCGGTAAACACAACCTCATTTTACACTTGCATGAGTATCCTATACCCAAATATATGAGAACTATGTCGTTATGCTCCCACAACGCGCACACGTGTAATAATAGTCTTTTACGCATTATCGATGTCCAATCTCGATAATACTCTGACTAGGGATATTTAATGATTAAACCTTCGTGGATTGATACTGTCTCATATCATCTCAATTCGGAACTAATCATAAGGACCTTTTATCATTTATATATCTTGGTAATCTAATTACAAATGATAAAAAGGCAATTTCCTTTGTCACATAGTTAATTTATACAAAAACACCACGATCTGTACAAATAGTGATGCTATGGGTCATAATTGTCCAACAATCTCCCACTTGTCCTATAGCCAATCACTCAAGTGTCCTACACCTGAACTATGTACGGTTCACTCAAACTGCTGCTGAGGAAATGCTTTCATCAGTGGATTTACAGTGTTATCATCTGATGCGATTTATTCGATCATCACATCGCCACGATGCATGATCCGAACGAATCAGATGAATATTGAAGTATATATCTGGATCGTTGATGACACCATTAATTATTTAGCCTGCGCTGAAGCCTAACTTACTGCTAACCGAACTACTCCTAATCTAATTAAGATTATTATCGATCCAAAAGGCTTCTCTTGCTGCCTCAGCTGCAGCAATATTCCGCTTTTGTTGTTTATTCGGTAACAATATCTTGCTTGGAAGATTTCCAGCAGTGAACCCAGTCACTTCAAGTTCTCCTTCTCATAGTATAAGAAAGCATCCTTAGTTCATCTAAGATACTAAAGGATGTTCTTAACATAAATCCAGTGACTATCACTTGGATTGGCCTGATTGTGACTCCATATGCTCAAAGCATATGAGACACCAGGTCGCTTACATTTTTTTCAATGTACGAGTTCTCGGAGAGTGCCAACAACTCTTAGATCTATCCCAGTAGATCCTTATTCCTAGAATAAAAGTTGTCTCTCCCAAGTATTCTACAGAGAATTTTCATGAAAGCCAAGCTTTCGCCGATTATTTTATGGGAATATCATTTCCAAGAAATGATGTCATCATTATTTAGGACATTCATTGTTAGTGCGCTCCCACTAACCTCCTTATATACACAAGAATCTTTTTCATTTTGAATTAAATCATATACCATTATGATTACATCAAAATGATAGTTCCAAGAACCCAATGCTTGCTTTAATGCACAAATGGATCGAATTAACTTGTAAACCTAGTTTGCTTGTTTTGGTACGATAAAACCGTTAGGATGTTATAAACATCCTCCAAAAGGTTTCCGTTTAAGGAAAACGATTTTGACGTTCAGCTGCCATATTTCATAAATGAAACATGTATCATCAGTAAGCATTATCCAAATGGACTTAATAATGGCAACGGTTAAAAGGTTTCGTCGTAATCGACACAATGTTGATAACGATACCTTTTCTCTACAAGCCCAGCTTAGTACGTTGGTATGTTGCCTTTCATTTATGTCTTCATTGAAGACTTATATAGTACCAATTGGCACAATGCCTTCTGGTACAACAACTAGTATCCAAACTTGGTTGGTATACATGGAATCCATTCCGGACTTCATGGCACTTTGCCATGATAGGGAGTCGATACCTTGTATCACTTCCTCATACGTAGTCAGTTTGTGTTCCTCAATAAGATTGACATCTTTACGAGGTGAGATCAGAAACCCTACCTCCCAGGTTGTTTTCTGACTCTCTCCGACTTATGTGGTTCTTGTGTATTCGAAGATTATTGGTATAGTTTCATCCTTGATGAACTATCTGTGTTCCATTAGGAATCGGTGTCTGGAATAGTATTACTCCGATTTTCATCGAGTTTTACTTTCTTCCCACTTACCACTGCATATAGGTATTCCTCTTAGGAACCGCATGTGAGAAACAATTACATTGTTCTCTAGTGAGTTGTATAAGTACTATACTTTGGTTTCCCTAGGATAACCTACAACTTGGCACTTATCCGATTTGGGTTCTAGTTTGGTATCATCCAAACATATGCCCAACATTCCCAAATCTTCAGGAATGAGAAAACCATGTTTCTTTCCTGTTCATATCTAATATGAAGTCTGTCTAACAGATTTTTATGGAACCTTATTCAAAATAAGTATTGCACTGTTAATGCATATCCTTGAAGGAAAATGGTAGCTCAGAGCGACTCATGATTAACCTTACTTTGTCCAACAAGATTTGGTTTCTCTGTTAGGACACACCGTCAGACTGACGTGTTTCGGGATGAGTCCTCATTGAAAGAATACTATACTCTTTCAAGTTTTTGAGAACCTTATTGCTTAAGTATTTTCCATCATGGTCTAATCGTGACGGTTTTAATACTTTAGCGGTCTGTTTGTCTACTTCGTGTCGAAACTCTTTGAATTCATCAAAAGTTTCAAATCCGTGTTTCACAAGAAACATATAACCATAACGCGATGCCACATCCGTAAAGGTTTCGAAGTATTCATATCCACCTCTAGCCTAGCTAGACATGGGCCCATTTACGTCACTTATGAACGAGGGCTAACAGATCGGTGGCACTTGTACTTTTACCAAGTAAAAGATGTTTTAGGCACTTGCCTAATAAACTAGATTTGTAGACATTATTTGAATATAATCAAATCCGTCATAGTATCCAATCTTCAAAAGTGTGGATATACGAGTCTTGTTTAATGTGTCCCAGACAACAATGCCACACATAAGTCTCATCTGATTAAATCAGTTTGAACTATTGTTTGTCATGTTATATGTTTGAGATTCATTTATATTCAAAATATAAATACTATTATTCACATCTAATGTGCTTATCTCAATATCATCTTTTAAATGAAACACTTTAGTGTTCTAGAATATAAAGGTATACTCGCAACGAGTTATACTCTGATATAGAGATAATGTTTCTAGTCAAACTAGTTACATTTTAACAGTTTCCTAATTTAAGTACATACCCGAAGGGTAGTTCCTAAACTTAGGTCTCTACGGTTAAAATAGCGACTCTCGTCCCATTTTCATTTCACAGATAATCTCATCTGAAGTCAGTATCCTACTTGTCAGCAAATTCTGCACATCAGTACATATTTATGTACCACACTCAGTATCTAAAATCCATTTTAATACTAGTAGCGAACATGTTTATGATAAACATATTTGAAGCCGGAGCCTTGGTCGTCTTCAATTCCTTCATGTCTGCCTTGTCCATACGGCAGTCACGCTTCAGTGACCCTGTTTGCCACAATTTAGGCAGACATCTTGGGATATGTCCTCTGTCTTCCCAGAAGATTATAATGATTTTGCCTTTGCCCATTTTCCACACCCAGAAGCCTTCGGCCAACCTAGGCCTTCTGGGATGTCGAAGTAAGATGCGCCTTGCGCTTAATGCCCTATTGCAAACTCTGGCTTTATCTCATTGAGTATAGCCATTAACTCTCCAAGAGTTTTCTATTGCAATTTGTTCTTCTAATATCTATGGATAGATCATGAAAATCCTTCAATTTCAATATCATAATATAAGGATCTAATCCTTAATTCTGACTAAGAAATTAAGGAGTCTTTGAGGCAAGCATAACGGATTAAGCACTAAAATTATCATCACATGAATATTCCAAATATCATGTTTACTATTTGCTCAACTCTGGGCTTAGCTCGAGACGTCACTGTATCAAAGAAGTAACTTCTCGGTCTCCAGGACTATCCTGAGATTTTATTCCCAATCTGAAAATTAAACCATTTAAATACATTTTCACCCAGGATTATGTTCTAACGTTAATTTTCAGTTATCTTGATTCCAATAGTCCAATATCGAATCAACGATTTTAGGTACTATTTATTATAATGATTACTATAGTCTAACTGTATAATCAACTATAATTTAATAGGTTAAATTCAATTATATTGATTACTATATCCAAAAAATAAAATCAACTATTAATTGAAATCGTTTGAGTACAGTCCCTGTTTAATTTAAAACAACATTAAATATTAGTCCAACTTGTTGGACAAAATGACCCATAGCGTCACTATTTGCACAGATCATTGTGTTGTTGTAGCAAATTAACTATGTGACAAGGAAATTGCACTCTCGTCATTTGTGATTAGATCACCATAGAGATATATAAATGAAGAGAGGTCCCTATGATTAGTTCCTGGACTGAGAATGATATGAGACAGTATCAGTCCCCGAAGGATTAATCATTAAATATCCCTAGCCGGAGTATTATCGAGACTGGACATCGATAATGCGGAATAGGCTAGTATTGCACTTGTGCGCATTGTGAGGGCACAACGGCATAGTTCTCATATATATAAGTATTGGATACTTGTGCAAGTGCGATAGGAGGTCGTGTTTCACCGATGGTACGGGAAACAGCTTCGCTCTGGATAGACCCTTCGGAATCCCATTGGTATTATGACTAGGTGTCTATGGGAGGCCGAAATCAAGGTAGGTGTGTATAGTCTTAACCTGAGACTTGCATCGCTAATACTTACGATAATCGATAGACTTTGGACTTGGTGGTACAGGCTTTAACCGGTTCTGCGTACACCACTTCTGGGTTTATCAGAGAGTCGTAGTGTATTGGATGTGATGTCGAGACGGAAGTATCACTCCAGTCATAGTGGAGATGATGTCACGCAGGATACGGTATTAGTGCTCTAAGTGATGCGCATCCAATCGTGATATTATGACCAGGTCATGAATATCCGATTATAGAGACTAGTTACCAGACATCCGATATGTGTTCGGACGGGGCAGACACTTATCCAGCCCCAGCCTAGCACGTGACTATCCGTTACTGGACCGATATGCACAATACATTAGTATACTACGCTTGATACAGATCTTTGATATTCTTTAATGGATATGTCCAGAGAATTAGGTAGACTTGGTGCTTTGCTATGAGTCGACCTTGTCTCGTAAATCGGTAGAACGTAGTACTTGGTACGTACGTGATTCGGATACTCCGGCGACCGCATTTACTGCCAACTAATCCGGGGATCTCATGGGTCGCTTCCCGATAATCCACCGATGACGCACAACTCGCACTCTTGAATAATCATCTGGGATTATATAGAAGAGAGAAAATTAATCTAGGATTAATAACGGAGATATTTTATCCGGGATAAAATATCGTCTAATGAGAGAGAACGATTAATTTGGAATTAATCGATGAATTAATATATTCGATATATTAAATGAAATTAGATTTCGACGCGGAATTAAAATTAGATTTTAATTCGGGCAAACGAGTTAATTAGAATTAATTCATGAGCGACGTAAATAATAATTTCGCCAGGCGCAATTATTTATTTAAATTCGATTGAATTAACGTCGCGACGTAAGCTCGGTATTTCGGAAATATCGAACCCGAACGCGTGAGTGCACGTGGGCCCACTTTCATTTGGAAACGTGTGGGGCCCACATGACACATGTCATTCTAATGCATTGCATGTAGATAGTGTACAATGCACTCAATGTCATTGCATGGAGTTTGAGTGTTTGACACTCTAAGCCATTGCATGTTTTGTGTCATAAGTATATTATTAATTTAATATATATTATGGCATAAATATAAATTGATTTTTGGTAAATCATTTAACAATATACAACACATTTTTCTCTCTCAAAATGCTCTCTTCTCTCACGCCCAAATGGGGCAAACTGCTCACTGTTTTTATCACAAAAACCGTGAACAATAGGGAAGCAAGAGTGGATTTTCATGGTGAAAATTCAAGTGCTAGCACACTTACAAGTCTTGCGAAGGTGGTAGGGAGGTTCGACCATGAGACGGGATCCATCCAACGAAGCTAGGAGCTCCGTTTCTTCACCCGAAATTCTGTTTTGCAGGGACAGTGGACTGTTGCAGTTTGGCGTGAAGGGCAGTACGTTTTTGGCCTTCATTCGTCTCCAAATCGACATAACCGATCAATGTGAGTATTCCGCTACCTCCGTTGATGTGTTCACGCATTATTTCATGTCTTGATTTGATCTTGGGACCTTAGAAAAATTCAACAAAGGGATGTATACCCATGAGCAGGAACGTTTTGATGAAGCTTGGAGCTCGTTTTTCTTGATCAAAATGGCGCAAAACAGAAGCACAAACTGCTGCAGTTCACGCACATGAGCAGTGGGCAGTGAGCAGAATTTCAGTTCGTTTTGTTGCCCAAATCGTCTCTCAACCGCTCGATGTAAGTATTCCGCACTTCCGTCGTTGTATTCGCTTATGATTCATGCTTGAGTTTTGATCTTGGGACCTATAGAAACTCCAACAATGGCATCAAGAGCTTAGGTTAAAAGCATGAAAATGTTAGGGCTAAAATTTGGGCAAACTTGATTTTGAGCATGATAAATTAAATTGGATGGATTTGTATGCTTAATTGTGTTTGAATTGAAGATTGACATGGTCAATTTCAAGAAAATGGATTGGATCTTTTTTCCCCCAAAATTCCTCCTTGGCCGAATATGTAATGTTCTTTAATGTCTTGGGATTTTTGATTTTTGACAATGGAAGTGTTGGAAATCATTCGGGATGATGATTTAACGTCGATTGCGGAATCAATTGGATTGAATTCGATTGGACGAAAAATCCCCAAATTGCCAAGTAATTCATGAAACTTTAAATTGGGTAAAATTGATTTGAGCATGCAATTATGAAATTGGATGATTAAGTATGCTTAATACATGTTTAATTGATGATTGGTTGGATCAATTTGATTAAATATTGTTTGGAACAAATTTCCCCAATTTTGAAAATATGTCATGAAACTTGAAATTGGGTAAAATGAAATTGAGCATGCAATTATGAAATTGGATCATAAAGTATGCTTGAATGTATTTTAATTGATGATTGGTTGGATCAATTTGATTAAATATTGTTTGGAACAAATTTCCCCAATTTTGATGTGTTGGCCGAATAGGAGTATGCCTTAATTCTTGGTAGTTTTGTTTCGTTGATCATTGGATGACTTGAAACGATTGAGGGTATGTTGATTTAATGTCGAATTGGTTTTTAATTGGATTGAAACAAATCGGAATGTAATTAACCTTATTGCCAAGATAAAGTAAAACATGTAATGAGTTTGATTTTAATCTTAATGTGTTGGACATGTGATGATGAAATTGAGTATGATTAATTGGACTAATTTAGTGTTTTGGAAATGTTGATTTAGTTGATTAATCATGTAATGCACTTTAAGTAATTAAATTGCTAAATTGGATTTATGTAATTTAATTATTTGAGGCCTTAAATTGGATTTGGGCTTCTAATGTTGTAATTGGGCCTATTGGGCTTGATTTTATCAGTTGGGTTTAGGCCAAATGGATTGGATCCAATTGGGCCCAAAACCTTAACCATAAAGCCCAAATGCAACTAATGGACCTTTGTAATTTAATTGGGCCTAATGGGCCAAATTAATAATTTAAAGGCTTATTGGGTAAATCCCGGATTGGACTTTGGTTGCGGGTTTGACCCGAGTTGACCAAAAGACCACGCCTTAGAAATTAATTAAAAGCCCATTAGACTTTATTTAAATTAATATTGGATATTAATCGGGCTTTGAGACCCGTAGCGATTAAATTTGGAATTTAAGTCGAAAAGGTTTATTATTAAAGTGTGTTATTTAATTTGGAATTAAATAGTGAATTAGAATTAAATACAAATTGAATTGGATTTAATTGTGTAGTTTAATTTAATTCGGGAATTCGTACTTTAAGTACTTATTCGCAAAACGAGTTTGACTCGAATAAAATCAAATCGTTGTTTGAACATTGGATGATCACATAATTATCAGATTAATTAATTTGATTAGATTGATTGATAACATGCTTATATGAGTGAATACATGGTTGTGATGCATGAATAATGTATATCGGATGGATATTAGATGGGTGGGGCAATTTTTTAGATTGTTGTAATAAATTCGATTTATTAAATTGGACCTGCGAGTCCAGCCTTATCACCTCTATTCTCTTTGTATTCTCTTCTCATCTATTCCCCTCAATGTAAATGAGGTTTCTTTAGAAGTGTAGTGTAACGGGTAGAAGTAGTACAAGTGCTAGCTTGAGTGAGAAAGGGAGAGATTTGATCTAGGATCAATGTAAAGTATCCATCCGCATATCATTATTATTTATTTTCATACTCGCTTTATTATGTATTTAGAATGCATGTTTAAGGGTGTATGATGATGAGACCTTAACAAAGATAACTAAATTGGTAGCCAATTTGCACGCGAAAAACCCTCGTTAAATATCAAGCGTTTATTTTCCTTCCATTGAGTGATTCTTACTCAAGATCCGAGATTGGCAGGGGTTGTTGGCCAAAGTCAAGCCCTTGTCCGTCAAAGATGTGTTTTAATCACGAGGCTTTGTTCCATATCGGTGTCGTGTCCAAGTTGTGGTTTGTTGGCCAAAGTCAAGACCACTTCTTGTCCATTGACATTGATTACGAAGCTTCCATGTCAATGGGTCTGCGCTTGACTGGGATCACTAGGTTTGTTGTGCCAAAGCCAAGGCCTAGTTGATTCAGAGGAAAAAGGTTAGGGTATATATTCGATATATAGGCATATATTAGATATATGTTGGGGACTTGGATGTCCACCTACTGGATCTAGGAGTTGGATGAGATCCAATTGATCTTCGAGATCTACCTAGTTAATTATCATACAATTTGTTGGCCAAAGTCAAGATTGTGTGATATTTAACGGGATCCTAGCCCACTAGAACACGGTTTCCCGAGTACTCAACAGATGGTTAGAGGCTCGACGAAAAATAGTGGGAGGCAAGTATTGAATTTGCAACATTCGTTCAATTACTCGCCATACGCGCTCATTTAAATTATTTCGTCATTAGATTAAATGTTAGTTGGACTAATATTTAAATTGTTGTTTTAATGAACAGTTGGACTGTATTATACTTGATTATATATAATTGGATTATATTAATCAATATATTTGAATTAATTAATTTCAGTTTACAGTTAATTTTATAATTGGATTATAGTAATCAATGTAATTGAGGTTAATTAATTTGGATTATATTTGATTATATAGTTGGACTATATAATCATTATAATATATATAGTACCACTAATCGTTGGTTAAATAGTTGGACTATTGTAATCAAGATAAGAAATTGAAAAGTTGGATATTTAAAATATAATCTGGGATTAAAATATTTTAAATGATTTAATTTTCAAATTGGGAATAAATAATAGGTTACTTTATTTGATAAAATAACTTATATACCTTACGCCCAAAATTAAGCAAAATAAGTAGAGCATAAAATCTTTGGAAGATTTATGTGATGATGACTTTAATGCTTAATTTAATATACTTGTCATAAATCTAATTTTAGATTTAAAGAAGTATTAAAATTGCAATTTATAATTCTTGGAGAATTAATTGACTATTCTAAAGGAGATAAAGTCAAAGTTTGCAATTGGGCATGTAGCACGAGGTGCACATCGTTTCGATATTCTAAAAACCCAAGGCTTGGCCTAAGGTTCCTAAAATATTGAAAAGGATAATTAACATATACCAAAGTGACTACCATTTGGATATGGAAGACACGAAGGAATTAAAGAAAGGGCGAGGCTCTAACTTAAAAATGTTTGTCAAAGTTATGTTCACTACTAGTATTGAAATTAGATTTTAAATACTTAGTGTGGAACATAAATATATATGTATTGATGTTCAGAATCTGCTTTGAGCAGGATACTGACTTCAAGCTGAGATTACTCTGCGAATCGGAAACGGGACGAAAGTCGCTGTTTCGACCGTAGATACCTAAGTTTAGGAACTACCCTTTGGGTGTGTACTTAAATTAGGAACCGTTATAATGTAACTAGTTTGACTAGAAACATTATCTCTTTATCAGTGTTTAACCCACTGCGGGTGAACCTTTATATTCTAAAACACTAAAGTGTTTTATTATATAAAGATGATACTGAGATAAATACATTAGATGTAAATAACAGAATTTATATTTTGAATATAATAAAATCTAAAACATATAAATGACAAATAAATAGCTCAAATTGATTTGATCAATAGAGACTTATTTATGGCATTGTTGTCTAGGACACAATTAAACGAGACTCGTATATTCACACTTTTGAAGAGTGGGTACTAGGACTGATTTGACTATTCAAATAAGGTCTGCGAATCTAGTTTATTAGGTAAAGCACCTAAAACACTATTTACTTGGTAATAGTGTGAAAGCCACCGATCTGTTAGCCCTATTCATGGTGAAGTAAGTGGGCCCATATCTAGCTAGGCTAGATTTGAACATGAATATTTCGTGACCTTAACGGATGTGGCATCACGTTATGGTTATGTGTTTCTTTTGAAGAACACAATTCGGAAACTTTTAGAGTTTCGACACGAAGTAGATAAATAGATCGGCTATAGTATTATACCATCGCGGTAAGACCGTAATGAAAATACTTAAGCATTAAGTTTCATACATAAATGAAAGAGTACAGTATTCTTTCATATGAGGACTCCTCCCGAGACACGTCAGTTTGACGGTGTGTCCGAACTAAAAACTGAATTTTGTTGGACAAGATAAGTGTAGACAACAGAAATCGGCGACGCTGTTCCGGCCTCGCGGCCCGGTTGAGAAGTACGAAATAACATGGAGTCGCCACCCGGTGTGAGCCGGGAAAATGAGATTTAAGGCCGCACTCACCCCTTGCAAGAGAAGACCTCAAACCTTTGGGTTCGGAATGGTCTCTTACTTTATGTCATCTTATAATGTTTGTGATTTGTGCAATATTAATCAAAACTACTTAACATACATGTACAATGATAATTCAACCTAATTCACATTCATAAAAATAATCTTACATTTAAATTTACATGCTTCGAAAATGAGTTTTCATAACATAACAAATACAAAAATAAACATGTGGGCCAGTAACTTGGCCACTATTAATGTAGGACCTCGCATACCTGATTAGACGTATCTGACGTCAACCGAATACGCCGCGTCCGTAACAGTAAAGTAACAAAGGGTGCCCTCAGGTCTTACCTTTTTAGTCGTTGTCCGGGAGTGCGTTCCGCGGTGCCGGAAGGGTTGTCGTTCCACTGTTTTCAATGTCCGCTGTTTCCGCTGTTTTGTCCGGGTTCGCCATTTTCAATGTTTTGTCCGTTTTCAACGGATCCGCTGTTTCTGCCATTTTCACTGTTTTCACCCGCGGTTACAGTTTACCGTTTTATCTGTATATATTCTCACAGTTTCAACTCGCCATTTTCGCCGTTATTTTGACTCGTCATTTTTTTTGTATTTTTCTTCGTTTTTTCTCTCTGTTTTTTAACTCAAATTCTCATTCTCTCTAGGTTCATTGATTCTCATTTTTTGGGGTGTTTTTGGAGGTTATTCTTTCTTGGTTTCAAGGGAATTAGGGCTCGGTTAGAGGGTTAATTTGTGCTCGGCAGTGTGTGCGTGTGATGGGCTGTTGGCGTGGGGTTACTTCACGTGGGTTTGATGGTGCATGAGCAGTGCAGTGGCTTGCATGGAAATTGTGGTGTGCTCGGCAGTGGTGTTGGTTTGGTCTCGGCAATGTGCAGGTGTTGGAGGGATGGCTCTAGGGTTTTCCTTATGCGTGAATGGTCTATGATGATAGGGATTCTCGGCAGTGGTGCATGGCTCTCAGCAATTAACATGCATTGAGGGTTTCTAGAGGTTTCGTTTGAGTGTTATGCGTGTAGTGGCTAGGTGCAGGGCTAGTGTTCACGGTGTCCAGGCCGTGAGATGAGGTTACCGTGAAGGCCTGTTAAATGGAGGCTAGATGACTGGGTTGAAGAGAGTGGTGTATGCAGTGGCCGTGAGAAGTTGGTGAGTAAGGTTGATGATGAGAGTGGAGTTGCAGTGGCCGTGAGAAGTTGATGATTAAGGTTGATGATGAGAGTCGTTGATCAAGGTTGATGGGTCGTGGAGATGAATGAGTGATGAGTTGATGAAGAAGACTGGAGAGGTGCGCTGATGATGATGTCCAGATTGATGGTGATCAAGGTTGATGGTGATCAGTCCATGGCGTGAAAAGCTTGTTGATCAAGGATGATGAAGATTGAGTTGTGATAGAGGATGATCAGGCTGTCCCTGGGAGATGCCGAGAGCTCCTTGTGCTGTGGTGATCCCTGGTTGCCGAGCTGTTTGGTTCATTACAGTGGCCGAATCATCCTTGGCCGAGCAGAAGATGATGAGCTCAGAAGGTGCAGATGTTGTTGATGACAATGATCATGGATGAAGGGCGAGGGCTTATGTTGTACTGGCAATATGCGTGGAGATGGGCTGCTGAAGGTGGCTTACTGACTGTCTTGGTACATGAATTGTGAGCCGAGAAGAAGGAAAGGTTGCTAGCTGTGTTGCCCTCCTTTAGTGCCGTTGATGGAGACACCAATTTTGAGGAGAAGATGATGGCTTGATCAAAGGAAGTTCGGTGGTCATTGATGCTCTTCACGTGGGAGGCTTGACAAAAATGGAGGGTGATGAGAGGAATCTTCGTTTGACAAAATGGAGAAGGGGTTGTTGAAATGTTGGAAGAAGACAAGTGGGGGAAAGGTGTGAGTTTGGAGATCACATGGGATTTGTTGACAATTGAGGAAGGCTTCACGTGGGTGGCAAAGAAAAGGAGGTCGAAGGGGTTTGGCTTATTAGAGAGATAAATAAACAAAAAGAAAGAAATGTGGCATAAGGCTTTCACGTGGGAGGGGTACATTGAATGGAGGGGTATGATTTGTTTGATGGTGGGTTGTTGAAATAAAAATAAAAAAGAAATGCGAAGTGGGTGGATAAAAATAGGTGATGGCCGAATTTGTGTGTGAAAGGGAGAATTAATTGTTTTGTTAAATTGTTAATTTATGTGTGTGTATGGAATGTGCGAAGGGTGTATTTTAATTTGTGATTTGGTCATTCGTTATTTATGTTAAAATTATCATTTAATTGGTTGGTAATTTTTAATGATTTAATTTAGTTCAAATTAATTTAATTGGTTGGTGAATTTTAATTTGCATGGAAGTTAAAAGGGTCACAAGCGAGGGAAAATTAGAGAGAGAGAATATGTGTGAGAAAGAGCGAGGAAAAGGTTCCGAGAGAAGGATGATTCAGAAATGGAAAAGGCGACGACGAACCCGAAGCAAACGAGCGAATAAAATCCACAAAACGTCAATTCTTGACTTTCCCTTTCCGACGGCCGCTTTCCGCGACTTCCACGACATGAAAAGGTAGTGCCTCCTTACGAGGCTCGTCATTGGGCATGATATGCAAAAATGCAATGTCTACAGTCGCCCCCACTTTGATGGGACTTGTGTAGTGTGTGACAATGACAATCCTATCAAAGTTACGTGCAATGCATTTTTACTTACCTGGCTCGCCAGCTGCCACCTGACTTACCTGCTGCTTCGAACTGAATTGATTTGGTGGTGAGGTACTGCGACCTCTGGGTCTTGTTCCCGAAGTGAGCTGAGGGTCTTGTTCCTTGAATTTGAGTTGTGGGTCTTGTTCCCGATCTGAATTTTGTTGAGGGTCTTGTTCCCTGAACTGAGTTGTGGGTCTTGTTCCCGATCTGAATTGTGTTGAGGGTCTTGTTCCCTGAACTGAGTTGTGTTGTGGGTCTTGTTCCCGTGGGTCTTGTTCCCATTTTGAGCTGAGGGTCTTGTTCCCTGTATTGAGTTGTGGGTCTTGTTCCCGTTTTGAGCTGAGGGTCTTGTTCCCTGAATTGAGTTGTGGGTCTTATTCCCGATCTGAATTGTGTTGAGGGTCTTGTTCCCTAAACTGAGTTGTGGGTCTTGTTCCCGTGCTGAATTGTGGGTCTTGTTCCCGTGGGTCTTGTTCCCATTTTGAGCTGAGGGTCTTGTTCCCTGAATTGAGTTGTGGGTCTTGTTCCCGATCTGAATTGTGTTGAGGGTCTTGTTCCCTGAACTGAGTTGTGTTGTGGGTCTTGTTCCCGTGGGTCTTGTTCCCATTTTGAGCTGAGGGTCTTGTTCCCTGTATTGAGTTGTGGGTCTTGTTCCCGTTTTGAGCTGAGGGTCTTGTTCCCTGAATTGAGTTGTGGGTCTTGTTCCCGATCTGAATTGTGGGTCTTGTTCCCTGAATTTGTGGGTCTTGTTCATGATTTGATACTGATATGGGCCTCGCCCAAACTGATACTGATAAGGGCCTCGCCCCAAACTGATACTGATATGGCCTCGCCCCAAACTAATACTGATATGGACCTCGCCGAAACTGATACTGATATGGGCCTCGCCCCCAGACTAATACTGATATGGGTCACACCCTAAACTGATACTGACGTGGGCCTCGCTCCCGACTGATACTGATGTGGGCCTCGCCCAAACTGATACTGATATGGGCCTCGCCCCCAGACTGATACTGATGTGGGCCTCGCCCCCGACTGAAACTGATATGGGCCTCGCCCCAACTGATACTGATATGGGACTCGCCTCAAACTGATACTGATATGGGCCTCGCCCAAACTGATACTGATATGGGCCTCGCCCAAACTGATACTGATATGGGCCTCGCCCAAACTGATACTGATATGGGCCTCGCCCAAACTGATACTGACATGGGCCTCACCCAAACTGATACTGATATGGGCCTCACCCAAACTGATACTGTTATGGGCCTCGCCCCAAACTCATACTGATATGGGCCTCGCCCAAACTGATACTGATATGGGCCTCGCCCAAACTGATACTGACATGGGCCTCGCCCAAACTGATACTGGTATGGGCCTCGCCCCCAAACTGACACTGAAGCTGATGTGGGCCTCGCCACCAGGATAATATGGGCCTCGCCCTCAAACTGATATTGAAGCTGATGTGGGCCTCAACTCTGGGACTCGTCCTAAAAACTGATACTGATGCCGATGTGGGCCTCAACCCTGGGACTCGTCCCAAAAACTGATACTGTAACAGATGTGATGTAGGCCTCGGCCCTGGGACTCATCCCTGAACTGTTGATAATGATGTGGGCTTCAACCCTGGGACTCATCCCCGAAACTGATACTGTGTCTTCATACTCGGAGTGTCGTACCTGGCAGAACTGATCTGATGTCTCCATACCCGGAGTGTCGTACCTGGCAGAGCTGATCTGATGTCTCCATACCCGAAGCGCCGCACTCGGCAAAACCGATTCTGACAAAGAAACGGGCCTCGCCAGTAAAGTGTCATACCTGGCAAAGACTGATAGTGATGTGGGCCTCAACCCGCAGAGTGTCATACCCGGCAAGACTGATAATGATGTGGGCCTCAACCCGCAGAGTGTCATACCCGGCAAAGACTGATAATGATGTGGGCCTCAACCCGCAGAGTGCTGTATCCGGCAGATACTAATCATGAACTGATGTGGGCCCCGCCCCCTGAGTGCCATACCCGGCGAATACTGATCATGAACTGATATGGGCCCCGCCCTCACAATGCAATACGCGGCGGATACTGATACTGAATCGATGTGGGCCCCGCCCCCAGGTTGAGATAGGCCTCGCCTTCAAACTGATACTAATGTGGGGCTTCGCCCCCAAGCTGATATGATATTCTATTTAACACATTACATCACTTCTCACGAGATAATCTTTGATAGATAAACATATCTTATCCTCAACGAATGCTTTCACGTCGAAACCGAAGAACCTTCAAAGTACTCGACATACTCAAACCCAATCATCTGAACGGGTGATCTGAGCTAGACCTCATGTGTGTGTGTGCCAAGGCTCTTTCGCAGCTTATTCCTTAAGTAAGCCAACTTGGTGATTTTGTTTCAAAGAATCAAACCAGTGGGTCTAACCAACCTAGATGTCTTAATCACATTCTGTGATTACTTCAGCATATTCAACATGATATGGTCTTCATCTTTCTTTTTGTCTCTTTCTTTTCATTTTGAATTCTTTTTTCTTTTCTTTTTTTTCTTTTTCTCTTTTTTTTTTTTTATTTTCCTTTTCTTGACACACCTACCCTTTAAGGTAGCATTTCTCCTCATGGTGGTCCTAATACTCGCCCATGGGTAGCTTCACGCTTATTGGTTATAGGCGGTCTATTTCTTTTCTTTTTATTGCAGAGACTTTTATTTTTATTTCCAACCATATCATATATCATAGCATCAGCAAACAAGTGTGGACATTCAGGCAAACGGTCATTCACCAATACATCATCTCTTCAACTAGTCACCTAGCTAACCACTCAGGCTTCTACTGCTAGGATCCCATAATCAAGTGCTTATGAGTCTTATCTAAGATCAATCTATTCAGGGTACCAGATGAGAGCACGTCTCGCACTTTTTGTTTCTAGGGTCTCTCCCTACAGCATGCAATGTCATCACCGGACATACGTCTGTCTATCAAAGACTTCTCTCACTCATTTTTTTCTCACTCATTTTTTTTTTCTTTCTTTGTTTTTTTTTTTTTTTTGTTTTTTTTTTCACACTCATTTTTTTCAACAATTAAAATAAAATACAAACTTTTCAAATAAAACACAAACTTTCAAATAGGTCTTGAGATACCTGGTCAGCGGGGAACCTCACCGATTCAGATTCTTTTCGATACGCCACTTGCTTGATATAAATTCATTGAGATGCGTCTCAGGAATTCTTTCCTTACTCTGCCACCACTAAGAATTAGCTCCCATTTTTGTGATTACCAAACACCAATCCTTATGTCTTAACATACTCCGCCTTGCTTTCACCTACAAAAATAACACAAAATTAGAAATTCCACATAAACACGAAACAGAAATCACAGCAACTTGCATAGGCTGCCTCCCTGTTAGTGTCAACTTCATTGTCTTCAGCCAGACATGACCGAAGTTCTTCTGTCAGTGTGGCATCACCTCGTCTTTAGTGCTTGCCGCTTTTGATCTTTGCTGCTTTCCTTGCTCTGCCTTTGCTTTTTCCTGCAAAAATAACACAAAATTAGAAATTCCATAAAACATAAAACAGAAATCACAGCAAATTGCATAGGTTGCTTCCCTTTCAGCATTGACTTCATCGTCTTCAGCCAGACATGACCGAAATTCTTCTGTCAATGTGTCTTCAGTGTCATCCTCAGTGCTTGTGTCCCCTTTTGATCTTTGCCGCTTTCTTTTTTCTTTTTTCTTCGTTGAAACCTGCAAATACAAAACAACAGAATAAAGACGTGCATGTGATGTGTATGTATGCAAGTGTAAAGGTTCTCCCTGTTCTTGATGGGTGAGACCCTTATTGTGCTCCTTGGCGCCACATGTCTCTGGTCGCTCCCTGCCGGTTCTCTTTTGTCTGAAATCTGCAAAAACAAAACACAAAACAAGAATGCAAGTTACGTGTATGCATGTATGTATTTCCTATCCCGTTGGGTTAGGTCTTCTGCATGTTCCCTTGGTGACCGCTCAGTTCTTTTTTCCCAGCAAAGTGCAGCTTCAATCTGCTTACGTCGACCGACTTGGTAAATTCCTCTTTCCCAAATCTGGTAGTCTCATTACCTTGTTTCCCAATCTTCTGTCTTTTCTGCTTATTTCTTCTGAGAATTCTCTGTGTTCCAGATATCTCTGAATATCGTGATACCAAGGGTTCCCGCCGTCAGCTCCCACATATGATATCCTTTCTGTCTCATACAATGACTTACTTGCAGTTGTCAGACAATGACAGTGAATTCATCACCAATTTCTTCGGATCTTCCTAAGCTGCGGCTAGTGTCGCTAATGCGTCTGTCATCTGATTTGCTGAAATTTGCAACCAGGGATAGTCTATGCCAGACTTCTGAGGTAAAACAACCATTCTTCATTTAACTCATATTCTTCTTGCATCTTCAATTTTTCAAACATTTTTGACAAAAGTTTACCCAGCTGGAGAATTGTCTGTTTCTGATAGGGGTGATCTCTGAGGAAGTATGTTTGATCCTTGAAGGTTCCCCAATGGTCCTTTTCGTCTGGTTGCACAGTCTCTGTTATTGGCTATATGGGGCACGGTCAAACTGGTCACAACATTGGTCAAAACTTGCAACTGTTTAGCAATTTCAGCTACCTTGGCTTCCAATCGATCTAGGTGGGATTCCCCGTTGACTGACACTCATACTGGTTGATGATCCCTTGACAAACCTTTCTTACTTCCCAACCCAACGGGAGTCTATGATGGCTTTTAAGACACAAAGGGTTAACATGATGCATGTATGCATGACATGTGTGCAATGCAAATAAACAAGCTCATAAAATATTTACACTAATTGGCCCGTTATCATTTTAAAGTATTTAATCACACTATTGCGCAGTGCAAACTTGCCCCAGTTGAAAAGGCCTAACATGTTTGCATTTTTGCGATAGCATGTCTAAATAACTTCAAATGATAAACGGCCTAAACACAAACTGGCCCACCGTCATTTCAGAAATTTTGGCCTAATTGTCAAAAAGGACATGAACTAGTCCCGGTTTAAACGACAACGAGTTCATGTCTTTTAACAAAGAGTCCAAATAAATCCAAATGATAACAGTCCAAAACACAAGCATAAACCCAGATGACAACAGTCTAAAACACGAGCACAAACATAGTAGTCATGATTAATTAAAACACAAATCACAAACATTACAAGATATCATTTCGGAGCCGATTCTATATATCCCCAGTGGAGTCGCCAGACTGTAGACAACAGAAATCGGCGACGCTGTTCCGGCCTCGCGGCCCGGTTGAGAAGTACGAAATAACATGGAGTCGCCACCCGGTGTGAGCCGGGAAAATGAGAATTAAGGCCGCACTCACCCCTTGCAAGAGAAGACCTCAAACCTTTGGGTTCGGAATGGTCTCTTACTTTATGTCATCTTGTAATGTTTGTGATTTGTGCAATTTTAATCAAAACTACTTAACATACATGTACAATGATAATTCAACCTAATTCACATTCATAAAAATAAATCTTACATTTAAATTTACATGCTTCGAAAATGAGTTTTCATAACATAACAAATACAAAAATAAACATGTGGGCCAGTAACTTGGCCACTATTAATGTAGGACCTCGCATACCTGATTAGACGTATCTGAAGTCAACCGAATACGCCGCGTCCGTAACAGTAAAGTAACAAAGGGTGCCCTCAGGTCTTACCTTTTTAGTCGTTGTCCGGGAGTGCGTTCCGCGGTGCCGGAAGGGTTGTCGTTCCACTGTTTTCAATGTCCGCTGTTTCCGCTGTTTTGTCTGGGTTCGCCGTTTTCAATGTTTTGTCCGTTTTCAACGGATCCGCTGTTTCTGCCGTTTTCACTGTTTTCACCCGCGGTTATAGTTTACCGTTTTATCTGTATATATTCACACAGTTTCAACTCGCCATTTTCGCCGTTATTTTGACTCGTCATTTTTTTGTATTTTTCTTCGTTGTTTTCTCTCTGTTTTTTAACTCAAATTCTCATTCTCTCTCGGGTCATTGATTCTCATTTTTTGGGGTGTTTTTGGAGGGTTATTCTTTCTTGGTTTCAAGGGAATTAGGGCTCGGTTAGAGGGTTAATTTGTGCTCGGCAGTGTGTGCGTGTGATGGGCTGTTGGCGTGGGGTTACTTCACGTGGGTTTGATGGTGCATGGGCAGTGCAGTGGCTTGCATGGAAATTGTGGTGTGCTCGGCAGTGGTGTTGGTTTGGTCTCGGCAATGTGCAGGTGTTGGAGGGATGGCTCTAGGGTTTTCCTTATGCGTGAATGGTCTATGATGATAGGGATTCTCGGCAGTGGTGCATGGCTCTCAGCAATTAACATGCATGGAGGGTTGCTAGAGGTTTCGTTTGAGTGTTATGCGTGTAGTGGCTAGGTGCAGGGCTAGTGTTCACGGTGTCCAGGCAGTGAGATGAGGTTACCGTGAAGGCCTGTTAAATGGAGGCTAGATGACTGGGTTGAAGAGAGTGGTGTATGCAGTGGCCGTGAGAAGTTGGTGAGTAAGGTTGATGATGAGAGTGGAGTTGCAGTGGCCGTGAGAAGTTGATGATTAAGGTTGATGATGAGAGTCGTTGATCAAGGTTGATGGGTCGTGGAGATGAATGAGTGATGAGTTGATGAAGAAGACTGGAGAGGTGCGCTGATGATGATGTCCAGATTGATGGTGATCAAGGTTGATGGTGATCAGTCCATGGCGTGAAGAGCTTGTTGATCAAGGATGATGAAGATTGAGTTGTGATAGAGGATGATCAGGCTGTCCCTGGGAGATGCCGAGAGCTCCTTGTGCTGTGGTGATCCCTGGTTGCCGAGCTGTTTGGTTCATTACAGTGGCCGAATCATCCTTGGCCGAGCAGAAGATGATGAGCTCAGAAGGTGCAGATGTTGTTGATGACAATGATCATGGATGAAGGGCGAGGGCTTATGTTGTACTGGCAATATGCGTGGAGATGGGCTGCTGAAGGTGGCTTACTGACTGTCTTGTACATGAATTGTGAGCCGAGAAAAGAAAGGTTGCTAGCTGTGTTGCCCTCCTTTAGTGCCGTTGATGGAGACACCAATTTTGAGGAGAAGATGATGGCTTATCAAAGGAAATTCGGTGGTGATTGATGCTCTTCACGTGGGAGGCTTGACAAAAATGGAGGGTGATGAGAGGAATCTTCGTTTGACCAAAATGGAGAAGGGGTTGTTGAAATGTTGGAAGAAGACAAGTGGGGGAAAGGTGTGAGTTTGGAGATCACATGGGATTTGTTGACAATTGAGGAAGGCTTCACGTGGGTGGCAAAGAAAAGGAGGTCGAAGGGGTTTGGCTTATTAGAGAGATAAATAAACAAAAAGAAAGAAATGTGGCATAAGGCTTTCACGTGAAGGGGTACATTGAATGGAGGGGTATGATTTGTTTGATGGTGGGTTGTTGAAATAAAAATAAAAAAAAATGCGAAGTGGGTGGATAAAAATAGGTGATGGCCGAATTTGTGTGTGAAAGGGAGAATTAATTGTTTTGTTAAATTGTTAATTTATGTGTGTGTATGGAATGTGCGAAGGGTGTATTTTAATTTGTGATTTGGTCATTCGTTATTTATGTTAAAATTATCATTTATTGGTTGGTAATTTTTAATGATTTAATTTAGTTCAAATTAATTTAATTGGTTGGTGAATTTTAATTTGCATGGAAGTTAAAAGTGTCACAAGCGAGGGAAAATTAGAGAGAGAGAATATGTGTGAGAAAGAGCGAGGAAAGGTTTCCGAGAGAAGGATGATTCTGAAATGGAAAAGGCGACGACGAACCCGAAGCAAACGAGCGAATAAAATCCACAAAACGTCAATTCTTGACTTTCCCTTTCCGACGGCCGCTTCCGCGACTTCCACGACATGAAAAGGTAGTGCCTCCTTACGAGGCTCGTCATTGGGCATGATATGCAAAAATGCAATGTCTACAATAAGGTTTATCACGAGTCGCTCTGAGCTACTGTTTCCTTCAATAGGATATGTATTAACAGTGCAAAACTTATTTAGAATAAGGTTCCATATAAATCTGTTTGACAGATATCATATAGGATATGAACAGGAAAGAAACGGGGTTTCTTACTCCTAATAATTTGGGTATGCCAGGCATAACGTTTGGATGATACCAAACTAAAAACCCAAATTGGATTAGTGCCAATATAGGTTATCCTAAGGGAAACCTTAAGTATAGTACTTATAAATCTCACATGAGAACAATATGATTGTTGCTCACCATGCGGTTTTCCTGAGAGGAATACCGATATGCAGTGGTCAGTGGGAGGATAGTGATACTCGATGAAAATCGGAGTAATACTATTCATGGCACGAAGTCCTTAATGGAACACAAATAGTTCATCTATGATGAATCTATACCATTAATCTTCGAATACACAAGAACTGGGTAGATCAGATAGAGTCAGAAAACAACCTAAGGTATGGGTTTCTGATCTAACCTCATAAAGATGTAAATCTTATTGAGGAATACCAACCGACTACCTACGAGGAAATGATACAAGGTATCAACTCCCTTTTTTGGTAAAGTGCCATGAGTCCAAAATGGATTCCATGTATAACAACTATTTTGGATACTAGTTGTTGTATACCAAAGGCATTGTGCCTATTGGTACATTAAACGTCTTCAAGGAAGACATACATGGAAGGCAACATACCAACGTACAAAGCTGGGCTTTTGATGGAAAGGTATCGTTATCAACATTGTGTTAAATAACGGTTCAACCTTTTACCTGTTGCCATGGTAAATCCATTTTGAAGATGCTTGTTGATAACTGCATATTTCATTTATGAAATGTGTCAGTTACAGATCAAAATCGCTTTCCTGAAAATGAAACCTTTTGGAGGATGATTAGAACATCCTGACGATTTTGTATAACCAACAAACAAGGTTTGCGGGTTATTCGATCCATGTTTGGATTGAAGCAAGCATAAGGTTCTTGGAACTGTCGTTTTGAAATAATCATAATGATTTATGATTTGACTCAAAACGAAATAATTCTTGTGTATATAAGGAGGATAGTGGGAGAAAGCACTGACAATGAAATTCCCATAAAACAATTGGTGAAAGCTTGGCTTTCATGGATATTCTTTCAATAGAAATTCTCCGTAGAATTCTGGGGAGTAACACCTTTATTCAAGGAATAAGATCTACTGGGATAGATTTGGAGTTGTTAACACTCTCTGGGAAATTGTACATTTAAAATGTACTTGTATTGGTGTCTCATACGCTTCGAGCAATGGAGTCACAATCGGGTCAATCCAAGTGATAGTCACTGGATTGAAGTTAAGAACATATGTTAGTATCTTAGAGAACTAAAGATGTTGTCTTAAACTATGGAGAATGAGAACTTGAAGTGACTGGGATCACTACTGCAAGTTTCCAAACAGTTAAATACTACGGTACTATAAAGTTTGAATAACGGGACAGTGAGCTGGAAATCTTCCGAGCAAGATAACTGTTGCCGAATAAACAACAAATGCGGATTATTGCTGCAGCTGAGGTAGCAATAGAAGCCATTTGGGTCGAAAATAAATCTAATTAGATTAGATATAGTTTCTGTTAGCGGCTGAACTAGGCATCAGCACAGGCTAAGGAATTAAAGGTCTCATCGACAATCCAAATATATACTTCGATATTCATCTGATTCGTTCGGATCATACATCATGGCGATGTGATGATCGTGTAAATCGCGTCAGACGATAATTAAACAAATCCGCTGACGAAAACCTTTCCTCAGCAATTTGAGCGAACCGTACATAGTTCGGGTGTGGGACACTTGAGTGACTGGCTATGTGCCAAGTGGGAGATTGTTGGACAAAATGACCCATAGCGTCACTATTTGCACAGATCATTGTGTTGTTGTAGCAATTAACTATGTGACAAGGAAATTACACTCTCGTCATTTGTGATTAGATCACCATAGAGATATATAAATGAAGAGAGGTCCCTATGATTAGTTCCTGGACTGAGAATGATATGAGACAGTATCAGTCCCCGAAGGATTAATCATTAAATATCCCTAGCCGGAGTATTATCGAGACTGGACATCGATAATGTGGAATAGGCTAGTATTGCACTTGTGCACGTTGTGAGGGCACAACGACATAGTTCTTATATATATAAGTGTTGGAGACTTATGCAAGTGCGATAGGAGGTCGTGTTTCACCAATGGTACGGGAAACAGCTTCGCTCTGGATAGACCCTTCGGAATCCCATTGGTATTATGACTATGTGTCTATAGGAGGCTGAAATCAAGGTAGGTGTGTATAGTCTTAACCTGAGACTTACATCGCTAATACTTACGATAATCGATAGACTTGGTCTTGGTGGTACAGGCTTTAATCGGTTCTTCTGCGTACACCACTTCTGGGTTTATCAGAGAGTCGTAGTGTATTGGATGTGATGTCAAGACGGAAGTATCACTCCAGTCACAGTGGAGATGATGTCACGCAGGATAACGGTATTAGTGCTCTTAAGTGCTGCGCGGCCATCGGGATATTATGACAAGGTCATGTATATCCGATTATAGAGACTAGTTACCAGACATCCGACATGTGCTTCGTACGGGGCAGACACTTATCCAGCCCCAGGCCTAGCACGTGACTATCCAATACTGGGCGATATGCACAATACAATTGTATACTACGCTTGATACAGATCTTAATATTCTTATAAGAA